>PVKA01045293.1:5429-15722 GCA_004027165.1 Ctenomys sociabilis
AAAAAAAAAAAAAAAAAAAAAAAAAAAAAAAAAAAAAAAAAAAAAAAAAAAAAAAAAAAAAAAAAAAAAAAAAAAAAAAAAAAATCTAGATAATTGAGCTATTTTCTTTGTGAATGAAGTAACTACCTTACATCACAGTCTACTTCAGCTCAGTCTCCTTATCACATTCTCTGACAACTTTCTCTTGTGACAGCTAAAACTTGTGCCAGGGTAGGAATTTCTATAATAATCTTTAGGGGTGCTAAAACTATTTGGTGAAGTTATAAAAAAAAGATAAAATATAAAGCTGCTGCATTACTGTGCAGAATCCTGAAGTCCTTTATGAGGGCCTCTCATCATGTAATATTTGTGACAGGTTTAGTTCTGCTTAAATAGTGCCTTCCCTGTTATTTGTACTTATGCACTATTCTGGAAACTGCATTTAATTTTTTTTTAGTGGTGCAGGGGACTGGAAAATGCGTATTTTAAAAAATCCTGTTGCTGGGACCGGGGAGATGGCTCAGTGGAATAAGTGCTTCCCTGGCAAGCACAAGGGCCTGAGTTCAACCCCTGGTTCTGCCAAAAAACAAAAAATAAATAAATAAATGAATAATCCTGTTGCCAGACTGAAGGAAAGAAATCTACTAGAATTTCTCCAAAACTATAAGTAAGGGAGAAGATCATCACTTGGCTTTTTTCAAATGTTTTTATACATTGAATAAAGGCAGTTTTGTTTTTGTTTTTTATTTCTACTTTGCAGTTTTAAATCACTGTTTTTCTTCACCTACTATGAACTCATTTCAATAATTTCTGTGTTTGAGGCTGAGACTACCTGATATCAAAACAATAAGATTTTTCAACAAAATAATAGTGAAGTACTCCTTCTGTATGGAATCTTTGGCACATTTCTTGGTTTTTTTCATACTGGGGATCGAACTTAGGATCTTGCACTTGCCAGGCAGGTGCTTATGCCACTGAGCTATATCCCTGGGAGGCATCTGCCTTAATATGAAAAAAGTCTTAGTTTTGACTCCTACCACAATGTAATCACAGATCTTTCAAGCATATAAGCAATAAGAGGAAACGCCTATTATGCGGAAGCACCTCACGGCTTGTCACAGTAACTTGTGTTTTCATTTGGCCTAATAATAACCTCTTGCACTGTTTTCAGATTTAGCCCACAGTGCACTGAATGAGGGTCAGGATCCCAACATGGGCTTCACTCCCAGAGGACACTCAGTAGGGACACCACTCAGGGAGGCTGCTTTGCCAGCAGTGGCCTCTGCCCAGGCCCATTAGGCATCCACAAGCCAGCCTTGTGCATCTGTGTCCTCATTAACACCAACCCACTACACCCTCATGGTGTTGTTCGTAATCAGCCGTCCTGGCTTCTGAAACTCGCGCTCAGCTAGTTTGCCAATAGTTGGAGGAATACAATCTCAGGCGATGTACTGAAACCAGTGGCTTTCCCATCTGCCTGCTTGCCTGTCACAGGAAGAGAATAACCCTGTGTTAGGTGGAAAGGAGCCTGCCTGCAAGCTTATGAGGCAGGTTTTCTGGAGAAGATAGGTTCAAAGGCAGTCTTTTAAAGGTTTTTTTTTAAAGTAAAGAACCAATTGTTTGTTCTTTCAACCTATCTGGACTAATGTAATAAAAATAAATTGCTAGAAAAATGAAAGCTGAAACTTACACAGTACAAGCAGCTTTTTTAAAAATTACAGTCAACAGACACAAAATCACTCTGTCAAATTGCTATAAAAGTTTCTTAATGCCTAATCTCGATTTCTATCCTCATCCCAGTCCAGATCAGTGGTAGTCTGTGGACTGGCCTCTGTTTCAATATGTTACTATGAGTAGCACTACCCTAAAGCAAGCCAGAAACAGGTTTTGAATCCAAGCTGTGAGCAACAAGCCAAAAACTAAAAGTGCTATTGAGAAACTGTCCAGAGAGTAGAGCACCTTCCAAAGAGGAGATGGAATACTTCATCTCACTGCTGTAGAGCAGAGAAGAAGCTGCACGTCTCCAAGTACCTGGTTCTTCTTATCTCCATGAATATTCTTTTGTATGTTCCTCTAGGACAACATAGCCTTCCCAAATGCCCATAACAGGGAAACACAACTGACTGTCAACTTTTCTCTTTAAAACAGGGCACCGTGGGATTTGAAAATCAGATCAACAAGTGCTTAGAACTGGCGGAATACCTCTATGCCAAAATTAAAAACAGAGAAGAATTTGAGATGGTTTTTGATGGTGAGGTAGGTTGTCATCATGGGCCAGACACATAGCACTTCCAGAAAAACTATGGAGGGGCTCTCTTAAAGCCATTCTTTCCAACTGCACAAGCTGCTGAATTTTCCTTGGTGCACACTCTTCACTTAATTCTTGCCTTGGGTGTGAATTGTTTTCTGACAGACTGGGATGGCTTTCCTACTTCTGCTCTTCTAAAACCATGCAACTTGAGGCAGCCCTGTGTGTACTAGAGGTCTTACCATGGCAGATCTGAATCCTTCGTCGTTCTTGGGTCAAACCATCCACCAGTTTTGAGATGAACCTCCATGATAAAGTGTTATTCAGTTCCAAAAAGGTTAAAGGATGGTTATGTTTTTACCTCCCAAGACTGGCTTTAAAATGAAGTTCTCCTCTGTAGAGATGAGGAGGACAGCCAAATAAGATGGCTTCTGATCTGAATTCACACCCCTATTGCCCAGTAAAGTATTTGTCACAAGGGTGTTTACTGTCTGCTCTGTGCCGGACTCCATGCCAGGTGCTGGGTTCTGCAGTAATGGCCAGAATACATACTATCTCTGCCCTAATGGAGCTCACCATTGAATAAAGAGAGATGGAATCAGAGCCAGTGCCAATAAAAGAAAATCCGCTCATAATCCAGGGTGATGTAACCACTTACAACCCAGTGTAAGATAACAGCATCTATATTTGGCATCTGTATCTCAGGCAGCCTCAGCTATTAGGAAAACACCCAAGTCACCACCAGATGAGTACAATAAAGTCCTAAGCATTAAAATCACTGATCTGGTGTTCATCCATCTCACCTATGGGACTTTACTCTGCTTCTTCACTCTATTTTAAACATTCTACTAGCAGGCTGAAAGAACAAGTTCAATTTTTAACAAGCCAGTTAGAGGCAGGCACAGTGCTGGCAAACAGCACCTAAGCAGGAAATTGAAAAACTACATCATCAACTCAGTGTCGATAAAATGATCTTGAACATTTTCTATGTGTGAAGCACTACAAAGGACAAGATAAATAGTGCCTTTCTTCCAATTATCTAAATATAATTTTTGACATGTCAGTGTTTAAAGGTGGCAACTTCAGTTAACTATCAAACTGCTTGTAGGGAATTGCTCTTCTGCCAGATATCACTGGGTGATCCAGGCATTTTTCTTCCTAGTGCACGTAGATACAACACTGACTTCTAGACATGCAGGGCTCTTCTTCAGTTGGAGAAGCTGCCCCAGGAGTGCATGCTGATCAGTTTGGGAAATCTTCACTTCACTTGCCATAACTTGGTTTGTGAGTTTCTTTGTTTGCTAAAATCTCTGCAGCCTGAGCACACAAACGTCTGTTTCTGGTATATTCCACAAAGCCTCCGAGGTGTTCCAGACAGCCTTGAGCGACGGGAAAAACTACACAGGGTATGGGTTTGCCTTTTGTCTCATTTAGTGGATGAAAAATAAAAAATAATTTCTGGAGGTGCCAATGATGGTGTGTGGGGTGCCACCTTGAATTACATTCTTCTCGGGGTGTGTTGTCCCCTTACCGTTGGTCAGACCTCTTTATTATGGGGGCTCCATGCAAAGCAAGTGGATGATGCCCACATTCCTGGGAATATTCCACACTAAACTGTATCTTCTATAATATGCTTTCACTAAGTTCGAGTGTACTCTATTGCTGATTCATTTGAAGTGAGTCCTATATCTAGTTTATATATTACTTAGAATTGTTGGGATTGCCTTTAGTTTATGCAGCATTTCATTCTCCCAACCATTAAACAAATGAAAACAGCTAGGTATGGGGGGAGGGCTTTTATGTTGGAATAAACACAAATAGTAAAAAGCAAATTGGGTTGAATTGCTAACAAGGGTGGTGTGTATGTGTTAATATCCACCTTGAGTTTTGTTTTGCCTTACCAGGTGGCCCCAAAGATCAAAGCCCTAATGATGGAGTCAGGCACAACCATGGTTGGCTACCAGCCTCAAGGGGACAAGGCCAACTTCTTCCGGATGGTCATCTCAAACCCTGCTGCCACTCAGTCTGACATCGACTTCCTCATCGAAGAGATAGAAAGACTGGGCCAGGATCTGTAATTGCTCCTTGCCAAGCAGGAGTTTATAGGAACTCCCTTTCCCATCTGACACTCTAGAACAAACCTCTAAGTTGCTGAAACACATAGGGCACTTCACTGAGGAAAATGTAATACCTTGAAGAATACTTGTTTCAACCTTATTAAGCTTGTTTGTTAGCAGGAAATACTGTTCTTTTTAAAATGTTGCACATTAGAACCCAATATATATGTACAGTTATATATACCTCTCTCTCTCTCTCTCTCTCTCTCTCTCTCTCTCTCTCTCTATATATATATATATATATATATATATATATATATATATATATATATATATATATATCTGTATGTATAGTGAGTGTGGCTTAGTACTAGATCTCAGCATGTCTCCTGCCCCCAAGAAAATTCACTTTACTTTCAGCAGTTACCAAGGGGCTAAACATGCTGCAAACCACCTCACCCAACAACCACAGGGAAGATTGCTGTGTCCCAGGCACCAAGGGTAACACTGTCGGTGGGAGTTGACCTCTTGGCCAGTGTTTCTCCCATCTGAAGCATGATGGATGCAAAAAAAAAAAAAAGCACTTCTAGATGAGTACTGATGTGCCCTCCCCATTGGTGCCCTGTTAGGGGGAAACAGTGGCAGAGTCATTCTTCCGGGTGTACTATTGCCATATTTTCAGAGATTACTTGGTGTAGATGGTGTATATTACTGTTGTCTAACCTGGCTAGGGGGGAGACGTGTAATGATTTTAATGACTGTTTAACTGTAGGTCAATGAAATATTTGCTGATTTATATTCAGAGATTTACCACATTAAAAAGAGGCATCTTGTATTTTCTTCTCATTTGTAATGTATCTTATTTATATATTAATGAAGTAAGTTCTGAATACTGTTTATGGTATTTTCGTGCATTTGTGAGCCAAAGAGAAAAGATTAAAATTAGACAATATTTATATTAGAGTGCCCTTAAAATAATGATTTAAGCATATGTGTACTGTCTGATGCTGTACATTGAGTCGTATATATGGATATCCTCTTACTTCAGTAGCATCTGCTCTTCTCCTACCCTCTGTCTGGCTGTGTGTCTGGTGTTCTCAATGCTTTTCTAGTATCTGTTGGGTAAGAACTAGATCTCCTGTAATTTTGTAGTTGTTCATGACCAATCTCTGTGACTCGCTTAGCTGAAACCTAAGGCAATGTTTCTGAAGATCTCTGATAAATCAACTAGTCTCACAATTGTTTTTCGAAGAAACAAAATCCACACTGTGCGTTTTAGAGTATGCAAGAAAATATAAATAAATATATTCTCCAAGGAGAATTTCAACAAAATGTTCTTCTAGTCTGTGCTTCCTACAGAGAGATTACCAGCTGTGGTTGGCCAGGTTACCACGGCCCATTCGTTACCCAGGAGCTGACATTCCAGGATGTGGCCATGTAAAGTGAGATCTAACCCATGTCATAGGTTCCTGAGCCCCTTGCTCATAAAATCCTTAAATAAAATTGATTAAATAATGGGACTGTGGAAATATCTCAGAGGCATAAGCATCTACCTGGCAAGCCCAAGGCCCTGAGTTTGATCCCCAGCCCCCATGCCATGCTGGCCCAGAACCAGGCATGGTGGCACAGGCCTGTAATCCCAGCACTCGGGAGGTTGAGACATGAGGATCGCTGTGAATTAGAGACCAGCCTGAGGGCTACAAAAGTGAGCACCAGGCCAGCTAAAACTGCATAGTGAGACCCAGTCTCAAAAAATAAAATAAAATTGACTGTTCACACCTTGAGGAAGGAGAGACAGTCTTTCTTCCCATTTTCCTGTTGTTTTTTTTTTATTAATTTTATTGAGAAAAAATTGCAATGAGACAGCTCGAAACAGGTTGGTGTGAGAATTACAACAATTAATACATTGCATATTGTTGTCTTCATAGTGGTTATTCATAGTACAAAATGCAGATGTGATATCCTGTCCAAGCACTGTTAAAACAAATCTTTCTTCTTATTGAATTAAGAGAAAGTAGCTGTATATCTTTTTTTTCATTTTTATTTTATTGAAGTACAAATATCAATGACACAGTTTTAAGATACCTTGACAAGATGGATTTGATAAATTAATACATTACAAACTGTTTTCATAATGTTTTGATATCACAGAAGGTGCATACATGATATTATACTTACAGGCATTATTATAGCAGATGTCTCTTATCAGTAAATTAAGAGAGTATAACTGTTTATGTATCTTATTTTTATACCTGAATTACATCAAAGATTCAATAATTAGTACTTTCTACCTTGTTATTTTCCTAGTGGTTGTCCATAGTACTAGAAGCCGACATAATATCCTGTCCAACCACCATTAGTGCAAATCTTGCCTCTCATAGGATTATGTAGAAGCACAGCATTATCTATCCCAGCTGTACTGTCCATACACACGCATCATGATTCTTCCTTTCTATACCCCTTCCTTTGCCTACAACTGTCAAAGATGGGCACTCCATTGTCATTCAACTAATTTAGGTGCCTGAACTTGACGACATAATCCAACACAGTCCAGTATTCCACAACAATAGTGAGTTATCTGAACAAGTTGTCGACCACAGCCATTTACAGCTCAACTTATTATGGCCCCGCGGTGTATACCTCATTTTTATGCTTTTCTGCTGGATGGTTAAGACCTAGATAGAGCAAGACTTATATATCAACACATGTACTTTATGTTTCTTATAAGGACAGTGAAGTCCTCTCAGGGTTTATCTTGTAGTCCTGTACATTATTCTGTAGATCCTTTGTCTGTGTCATCCATGTGGATGAGTCACGGCCAATGCATGACCAGTTTGCTCTCTGTGACAGCCTGAGAGAAAGTTTTCTCTTCATGTGACTCTCCCCAGGCACACTATAGAACTTCAATCTCTTTCTTCTGTGGCTCCATAATCTCCTTGTTCAGAAAATTTGGAACTCACCTGAGTTTCATGATGTTGCAGTACAGGTTCTCCTATATCCTGAGTCTTCGCTGACCTTGAAAGGCTAGGGCCAAAATGTTGGCTGGCCTTGTGGCTCTTCTATTTCTCCAATTTTGATCTGTGAACTTAGGTTGTTAGCCATCCAGAAGAAAAGCTGATTAGTATCCTGCAGCATATTCCATTCACTTTGCCTTATCTGACTCAATTGTTTTTAGTTGTGGTTGTACGTTTGCTTTTGTATTTCTTCTTTTCGCGTCTTATATTAGGGAGACTATATGATATTTACACAAGTGTGTCTAGTTTATTTCACTTATGAGTATATGTTCAAGTGGCATCCACTTCAATATAAATGCTTCAAGCTTATCATTCTTAATAGCTGAGTAATACTGCATTATATACCATATCTTTTTCAACCATTCCTCATGTGATGGACATCTTGGTTGTTTCCAAGATTTTGCTATCACAAATTGTGCTTCTATAAACATAGATACACATATATCACTATGATCCAATGTTTTCAGTTCCTCTGGGAAAATTCACAGTAGAGGGATAGCCGGCTTGAATGGGATTCCTATCCGTACTCTTTTGAGGAGTCTCCACACTGACCTCCACAATGGTTGTACCAGTCTACATTCCCACCAACAGTGGAGAAGTGTTCCCTTTTCCCCACAACCTCTCCAACATTTGTTGTTGGTTGATTTCCTTATGACAGGCATTCTTTCTGGAGTGAGATGGTATCTCAGTGTTGTTTTTATTTGCATTTCACAGATGACTAGCGATGTGGAGCATTTTTTCATATATTTATTCTCTTCTTTAATTTCGTCCTCTGAGAAGTGTGTATTCATCTCAGATGCCAATTTCTGAATTGGGCCTTTAAATTTGAGGGCCCTGTTATATCTTAGTTCTTTATATATTCTAGAGAGCAGACCTTTGTCTGATTGCTTATTACTTAGGATTTCTTCAATATTTGTGGGTTGTCTTTTCACTCTGTTGACAATTTCTTTTGACATGAGGAAGCTCCTCAAGAAGAGTTGATCCCAGTTGTTGATTCTTTCAAGAGCTTCCCATGTGAATATATGTTTGTTCATGGATGCTTTACCTACCCCTATGTCTTCAAGAGTTCCTCCTAATTTCTCTTCCAGGAGATTGAGTGTTTCTGTTTTAATGTTTAGATCTTTAATCCATTTTGACTTTAACTTAGTGCATGGTGATAGAGCTGGGTCAAATTTTAGTTTTTAGCATGTAGAAAGCCATGTTTTCCAGCACCATTTGTTAAAGAGGCTATCTTTCAATCCATTTTGACTTTAACTTAGTGCATGGTGATAGAGCTGGGTCAAATTTTAGTTTTCAGCATGTAGAAAGCCATGTTTTCCAGCACCATTTGTTAAAGAGGCTATCTTTCTTCCAGTAAGTCTGATTGGCCCCTTCATCGAAGATCAGATTGCTGAGTGTGATTGTAGATGGCTCCGTGTCTTCTAATCTATTCCACTGATCCTCAGATCTATTTTGTTGCCAATACCATGTTGATTTTATCACAGTGGCTTTGTAGTATAATTTCAAGTCAGGAATTGTGATGCCTCCTGCCTTGTCTTTATTGACCAAGATTGCCTTTGCTATTCTAGGTCGTTTGTGGTTCCAAATAAATTTTAGGAATGATTTCTCTATGTCTGGGAGGTATGTTAGTGGCAGTTTGATAGGGATTGCATTAAATCTGTACAGAAATTTTGGGAGTATGACCATCTTCATGTTGGTTCTTCCTATCCAGGAGCATGGAATATCTTTCCATTTTCTGAAATCTTCTATAATCTCTTTTCTTAGGGTGTTGTAATTTTCCGTGAAAGATCTTTGACTTCCTTGGTTAAGTGAATCCCAAGGTATTTCATTTTCCACAGTGCTATTGTAAAAGATATTGTTTCTATTGTTTGCCTTTCAGTGTGATTGTTATCTGTGTAGAGGAATGCTATTGACTTTTGAGTATTGATTTTGTATCCTGCTATGCTACTGAATTTCCCTATCAGTTCTAGTAGTTTCTTGGTGGAATTTTTGGGGTCTTCCAAGTAAAGTATCATGTCATCTGCAAATACTGAAAATTTAACTTCTTCTTTACCTATTCTTATTCCCTTTATTTCTCCCTCTTTTTTAATGGCTGTTGCTAATGACTCCAAAACTATATTGAATAGAAGGGGTGATAGAGGACATCCTTGTCTTCTACCTGGTTTAAGAGTAAAAGATTTCAGTTTTTCTACATTTAGGATTATATTAGCTTTTGGGTTGTCATAGATGGATTTTATTAAGTTAAGGTAGAGTCCATCTATTCCAATTTTCTGTAGGACCTTGAACATGAATGAGTGTTGGACTTTTTCAAAAGCTTTCTCTGCATCAATTGAGATGATCATGTGGTTTTTAGATTTCATTCTATTAATATGGTGTATTACATTTATAGATTTTCAAATATTGAACCATCCTTGCATCCCTGGGATGAATCCTACCTGGTCATGGTGTATGATCTTCTTGATGATTTGCTGTATTCTATTTGCTAGGATTTTGTTGAGTATTTTTGCATCTATGGTCATGAGGGAGATTGGCCTGTAGTTCTCCTTTTTGGTTGTGTCTTTCCCTGGTTTTGGAATCAGTATTATACTTGCCTCCAGAAATGATTTTGGGAGGACTGTTTCCCTTTCAATTTCATTGAAGAGTTTGTGGAGTGTAGGGATTATATCTTCTATAAATTTCTTGTAGAATTCAGCTGTGAATCCATCAGGACCTGAACTTTTCTTTGTCGGTGGGCTTTTTATTATGTTTTGTATTTCATTGGCTGTTATTGGCTTACTGAGAGTTGTTATATCTTCTTGATTCAGTTTTGGTAATTTGTACCTTTCGAGGAATCTGTCCATTTCTTCTGTGTCTTCTATTCTGTGAGTGTAAAGATTCTCGAAGTAACTATTGATAATCTTCTGAATTTCCGCTGGGTCTGCGGTGATTTCACCCTTTTCATTCCTTATTTTTTTGTTTGTTTGTTTTGTTTTTTTTTTTTTTTTTTGAGACAGGG
>PVKA01045294.1:0-15624 GCA_004027165.1 Ctenomys sociabilis
TTTTTTGTCTTTTTGAGACAGGGTCTCACTATGCAGTTCAGGCTGGCCTTAAGCTCACTTTGTAGCTCAGGCTGATCTCGAACTCACAACAATCCTCCTGCCTCAGCCTCCCGAGTGCTGGGATTACAGGCATGCGCCACCACGCCCGGCTCCTATAAGATTTTTTCAAAACTTAAAAAAGACAAGACGAACAGATCAGACAGACCGCCCATATTCATCGTAAAGTCCTGCTACCCACAAACCGTATGACCTTTGCTAGATTAGAGCCTGGCTGGACGTGGCACATCCAGGACTCAGAAACATTTCTCTGATTCCCTGTGCTTAAGCCAGCCGTGCCCACCTTGCTACTGGGACCTACCTGTCCATCAGAGTCGTAGCCCCAGTTAGGGGTGCCTGCTGAGCTCACGGCTCTGGCATCTGCATCTCGGCGGGCTGCACTGAGGACAAAATGCCATGCCCTGCTGCTCCGGGGTCTCCGGGCCATGGTGAAGAGGACCTGGGAGGAAAATGGGCCCTGAGCCAGGTGGACACACAGCTCACAGGAACGTGTCCTATAGACCCCCATCCCAATGCTCTGCCCTTGGAACTTGGCCCCCATTTAGCAGGTTGGCCCACAGACCCATTCAAGGGTGGGGGCTCCATGGCACTGGATGTTGAGCTGGGGCTCCGGAACTCTTCGCAAGTCCGTACCTGGCTCCAGTATCTGAGCACCTTGATCAAACCGAAGGACATGGTGTGAAACACCACCCAAACACCCATGACTGGAAGACACCATTCGGCCCACCTTGGAGTTCCACTCTGGAGCCCAGTTGCCCCTTGGGCATCCCACACCCGATTCGCTCCTCCTCCGCTGTCCAGTTTGACAAATGGCATCTCCAACCTCCAGTTCCTCATGCCAGAAGCACTGCAGTCATCCCTGACTCGTCCTCTTCCTTCCCGCCACACCTGAGGCCATCCTCGCTCTCGCTGGGGCCCAACACCATCTCCCGAACTGCACAACTGTTCCGGAAGCTCAAATCCTCCCGCCTCCCACTCCACAGCCAACCTCTCTTTTTTCAAACAATTTAAGATCTGTTCAAAGCTTGCCACTGTTTCCTGCTAAGATGCAAAGGTTAATTCTAGTTCTTCATTTCCCAAGTCGGATGTCGGTCCACTAGCCGCTGCTGTCCTGCCCTCTGCCCGAAAGCCTTCCGAACCCTGCAGACCCCAGTTTCAGGCCCTGGCTGCCCCTAGTCGGCTGCGCCGAGTGAAAAACCCGGCGAGGTGCCCCAGGCCTAGGCCGGCAGCCTCGCCCACCCGCAGGGCCCACGGCTGCTTTTCACCGACCTCGGCTTCCGGGAATGCTGCAGGTGATGCCCGACCCCTCGGGAACAGCCCGGCCCCGCAGGACAAAGAGAGGCTTGGACTCCCTCTCCGCAAGGTCAGCGCTGCGCCCGCCGGCCGACCCAGGCCAGGCGCCGTCCACCTGCCGCCGCCGCTGGGGTCCGCGGGTCGTGACCCACTTTCCGCTCCGCCCCAGACGTAAACAATCCCCGCCCCCACGCCGCATTGGCCCGGAGGCGGGCACGCCTTGTCTGGACTTCCCGTAGGGGCGGGTTTCGATAGATACGGCTGTTATTGAAAGGCTGCAGGATCTGTCAGTCTTGTTCTGACCTCCCCCATTGGTGACAGTTGGAGGCGACCCCCGCATGCCCATTGGACGCGGCGCGAACCCGAAAGTAGTTCTTGCACAGCTACGCCCTTTGAGCCGGAACCTTGGAGCGCAGTTTGACAAGCCCCCGGACTACTTGATTGGCTTGAGGGAACGTCAAAAGAAGCCAGGGGCGGGCTCTTCCCTCCCGCTGGAGTCTGTGAGTACGCTAGCTGGCGGAAGGAAGCACCAGCTCAAGTGGCGCGAGGATGCAGGCAGCCGCCGGTGAGCTTGCGGATCGGGGAAAGTATCGCTCTAGGAGATTTTTGCGGGCCGGAGCGGGTGTGCGGGAGCGGCGGAATCTGTACGGGCCTTGCAGGGCCCGTGCGGCCGGCCTGCTGCTTACGGAGGGGGTGGCCAGTGCGGAACACAAGAGCCTCTTGGGCACGCCGCGGCCCACTCCTGGACCCGAACAAGCCGTAGGGCTCATGCGACCGTGACCTCGAGCCAACCAGCTGGTGTGGAGACAGGCCAGCGTGATTTTGATAGCGCCAGGTCTTCAGGCCACCAACCTCCCCACACACACCTATAGGCCTAAGGACACTTTTGTTTGGAAGAGTAGTTTAAGAATTTTTACCTTCGATGGCCCCACTTCAGACAGGTGAGAGAGTGGGTCAATTTGGAGCTGCTGGAAGACTTTACTTCTGCCTGAGTAGGGCAGAAGGAATGAGTGTCCCATTAGCCTTTGTCCTCATAATTTGGCAAAGGGGCGGTGTTTCGTGACGCTAGTCAAGGAAATGAGTAGGGAGGGCCTGAAGTCCCTAAAACACACCCGACTTCCTAACTTCTGCTTTTCACCAGAACCTGAGAACCTTGCTGGTGTGCGGCACATCGTCCTGGTTCTTTCAGGAAAGGGAGGTGTGGGGAAGAGTACTATCTCTACTGAACTGGCCCTGGCGCTGCACCATGAGGGCAAAAAGGTGAGGCCCCTCCCTGAGCACTGTGGCTTAATGTCAACTACCTGACCCCTGCACCGGGTATTGCTAAACTTTTGCCATCTGGTCTTCTGCAGGTGGGGATCCTAGATGTAGACCTGTGTGGCCCCAGCATTCCACGCATGCTCCGAGCACAGGGCAAGGCTGTTCACCAGTGTGACCGTGGCTGGGTGCCTGTGTTTGTGGATCGGGAGCAGAGCATCTCCCTAATGTCCGTAGGCTTCCTGTTGGAGAATCCAGATGAGGCAGTGGTGTGGAGAGGTCCCAAGAAGAATGGTAATGACCCTGCAAGTGGTCAGGCAAAGGTGGCCTTCCAGGCTCTTCCGTCTGACTTCTCAGAACTCAGAATTAAGAAGGTTTGAAGGGGCCAGGAGGTGTGGCCCAGACCCATACTCCCAGCATTCTGGGAGCCTAGTGTGGGCAACTTTGGAAAGTCTTGCCTCAAGGTAAAATAAAAAGGTTGGAGATGGAGTTCAGCGTGAAGGCCCTGGATATGTTCCCAGCACTGAGAAAAAAAATCTCCCTCCTCTCAAATGGGCGTGGGGGATTTGTGAGGTCAATCTCCTGTTCTCTCGAGCAGCAGGTGACAAACTGTCAGCAAGTTTATGATGGACAAGTATAGGGCAGGCTCTGGATACCCCTGCAAGACTTTTCACTCTAGGCCTTCATGCAAGTGTGAGAGCTTATTGCAGACACCCCAGGAGGTTGTGGCTCCCTCCTGAGCTGGGGCCTTAGCAAAAGTCAGCTGCCAATCATGGGCTTGTGGAGACAGAGCTGAGTGCTGAGGGGCAGTACAACTGCAGGGAAGAAAGTCGTCCTTGTGGGGGAAGGAACAGGCTCTACCTGCCCACTGTTCTGTTCTCTTGTCCTTAACAAGAACCCCCAGCAAAGCCCTCACTTCAGCCTTGTGCTGCAAATGGCCTTGGGTCTCCAGGCTGATGAGATGCCTCCTCAATAAGGTGCCTTTTTTCAGGCTGCTGGTCCATGTAGCACAGATCAACTTACCTCTTTCTTCGGTCTTTGCAGCATTGATAAAACAGTTTGTGTCCGACGTGGCCTGGGGGGAGCTGGACTGCTTGGTGGTGGACACACCCCCAGGGACCTCTGATGAGCACATGGCTGTGGTGGAAGCACTGCGTCCTTACAGGCCCTTGGGAGCCCTCGTGGTTACCACACCACAGGTATCACCCACAACTGCACCCACCTCCTGCATGTGTGGTCTCCACTGGGCTCAGCTCTGGTGACCAGTTCTCCCTGTTCATTATGTGGTGCTTGGCTTAGTGTGCAGCTGCCTAGCCTAGCCCTGTCTTTTGCTGTCTAGGCGGTGTCTGTGGGGGATGTGAGACGAGAGCTGACCTTCTGTAAGAAGACAGGGCTACAAGTGGTGGGGGTTGTAGAGAACATGAGTGGCTTTGCTTGCCCACACTGTGCGGTAAGTTCTGGGAAATTGCTGGGGCTGTGACAGGGTCGAAAGCCCAGGTCCAAACCAGATCAGACAGGGTTTTCAGACCAGTCACATAATGAACTGGGCCCTCACAGCCCCTATCTCCTAGGAGTGCACCAACGTTTTCTCAAGGGGCGGTGGGGAGGAACTGGCCCGACTTGCCGGAGTTCCCTTCTTAGGTAAGTGGGGAAAGTAGGCCCCTGGGCATCCCATTGAGGTCTCAGGTCCCCATCCTGCCTCTGCCCTGGGTGTATCCTTCTGTACCCATGTAAGAATGGGGAACCTATGCCACCAGTGTGAAATGTTGCCACCAACTGAGCCCCCTAGTTAGCAGCAGTGTGGGAGGCTGATGCTCACAAAGACCCCAGAAGAGCAGAAGACAGGATGCTGCCCAGCAACCAGCTGACATTCTGAGATCTTCTCTGAGGGCATTTTGGTCCCCACCCCTTGTCTTTCAAGTGGGTGATCAGGAGAGTCAGGAGTCAGCCTGATAGAAAACAGTATCAATAAGCTCTGGCATCAAGTGATGCTTGGACAGGGGACCTCAGATGCCACCTTCTCCTCCTGGGCCCTTTTCTCTCTTTTCAGGCTCTGTGCCCCTGGACCCTGAGCTCACCAGGAGCTTGGAGGAGGGCCACGACCTCACCCAGGAGTTCCCCAAGAGCCCTGCATTTCCTGCACTCACTTCCATAGCTCGGAAAATTCTGGCTGGTTTGCCTGCCATGCTGTCCTGACAACCCCTTCACAAGAGGCTCCACAGATAGTCTCCAGGACTTTCCACAGCAGAGATCCTAGGTGCGTCCTGGGACCTACAGCACTGGTCTGGCACCATTGTTGTGTGAGTGTCACCTGTCTGGCCCTCAGAGGGGTTTTTTCACAAGTGGTGCACGAAGACAGTAGTTCCATCTGGCTGGCCTGTGGCTGGATAGCTCAGGCCTAATATCTTTTTTTTATTTTCCCTTTAATATTTTAGGACAGGATCCACAGGGTCTCACTGTGTAGATCGGACTCGTAACTATCTGCCTGTTTACAGCCTCCCAAGTGCTGGGATTATAGGCACGCACCACCATGCCCAGTCTCAGTTGCCATCTCAGCACACTCCTGGGTTTGAACTCCCAGCCCCTGTGTTTGCCTAAGCAGGCACTTTAATCCGCTGAGCTATTTCAGTCCTGTGATATCTTTTTGTTACTTGTTTGTTATGTTTTTTGAGACAGTGCCTTGCTAATAATTTAGGTTGGTTTTGAGCTCACTATGTAGCCCAGGCTGACCTTAAACTTGTAGCAATCCTTTTGCCTCTGCCTCCCAAGTGCTGGGATTATAGGTAAACATCATCACAATTAGTTGGGCCTGGTACCTTAAGATAATGGTGGTCTTAGCCAAAAACTCACAGGCTTCTTCTCCAGTCTAGTGTCCAAGGTAGACTAACTCCTCCTGACAACTGTCTGTCCACACTGTTTCCAAGCTAGCCTTGGCTTTCTGCCATCATCTGTTGGTCTGGGCCCTGTGAGTCCTTGTGCCATCAAGGCAGCATTCTTCAATGTGGTGAACTGGCCTTAGGGACTAGATAAGCTGCCATTAAATATTTCCCACCACCTTGATCATGAGTCTGACGTTTCAGATCTGTTCCTAGTGATGACAGCATTTGCTTATAAGCATTCCGCAACTAGACCAACCACTGTTAAGTTTCACTGCTCCAGGGCCCTGATGGCTATGAATGTTTTTCATCTGAAAGTGCTTGACATTATTTTGAAAAAACCATATACTAGAAACCTGTAGGTGGCCATTCTTGGTGTTGCTAGAACTGCCCCTGCAGACACACCAGGGGAGGCTCAAGCCAAAGCCTCAGACCAAGAAGTCAAATTTAAGCAAACCAAGCATCCTAGGGGCTATTTCCTGGGAAGGCCAGGGAGGAAATGTAATCCAGAAAGCAGAACCATGGAATGGTCCTTCCAAGGCCTCCAAAGGATGACTGAGGTAGGACCCAGAGGCCACACAGATAGCGTTTTCTGTAGCCTGTGGGGAAGTGGTGGGCTGTGCCTTAGTCTGCTCCTACCGGCTTTCTGGCAGCACTACTGTGTTTCACGTCTGATTCCAACACTAACCAGTCTGCCAGCAGTGGGCAGCATCAGGATGGCTCAGGCCCTGACCACTGCCACTGAGAAAACACTGTCTGGTCCCTATGCAGCACTCTGAGGAGGAAAGACATGATGCCAAGGTCTCAGGAGGCACTGAATAAGTCCCCACAGTACTTTGGTCAGCTGGGAGGAGAGAAGCAATGACATGCACACCATGAGGTGGTGGCTTCCCACCTCTGACAGGTGGTCTGGGATCAGAGCCGGGGCAGCACAGGAAGTGATCATGGACAAAACAAAAGAGAACACAGATGGTATTGCCTCACTTTCATCAGCTTAATTCTCAAGGTCACACACTGTTAGCTTTTAATTGTGGACAGGTGGAAAGGGCTGCTGTGTTCCCCACCCTACTATTGAGGCTTGTGGGCACCCACTCATGCCCACCTCTTCTGAGCCTGGGTCACTCACCTACTGGGACTCTTTCCCAGGAAGTAAACAAACAGCCCAGGGTTGGTCCCCATAGCTAGGGGCAGCATGCCCACCAGGCCCCTGGGGACAGCAAAGACCCATCCTAAAGGCCAGAGCTAGCCTAACAGAAACACTAGGGGTTGCAGACCTGGGTCAACAATGCACAAAATGGGCCTCACCAATATCCCGCAAGTCAAGGCCTGAGACACTGGCAGGACTGTTGCAGGTGATATTGTTGTAAGTGTATTCAGGCTGGCAATCATCTCCCTCGCACACAGCCTGCACAAAGCGGGGCACAGTGCTGGGCCTCTGCAGGGCAAAGTTCCACAGTGCCTTCAAGGGGCAACGGCAATCCCATGGGTTGCCCTTAAGCCATAAGCGCTCCAGGTTGGCAGTAGGTGGCACAAAGGTCTGTAAGGAGTTGTTCCTTAGGTTGAGGTAGCGCAGCTTCCCCAGTGGTGAGAAGAGGCCCTCAGCCAGAACCTCCAAGCGGTTGTGCGAGAGATCCAGCCAAAATACCTGCTGCAGGGGTCCCAGGATGTCTGAGGAAAGTGCCGACAGCTGGTTGTGAGCAAGGAGCAAGTATTCCAGCTGGCCCAGGCCTTGGAAGACCCTGCGAGGCAGGTGAGTGAGCTGGTTGGAGGTGAGGTCAAGCTCCAGGAGCTCAGGCAGCCCACCCAGGCTCTGCTCCTCAATGCTGGAAATGCTGTTGTCTTTGAGGAAAAGCCGACGCAGTCCTGAGAGGCCAGCAAAGGTATGTAGGCGGATGTGGCCCAAGCAGCTGCCCTCCAGGTGCAAGCTGTGCAACTTGCCTAGGCCAATGAACACCTGCTCTGGGAAGCTCTGGAGACAGTTGCCGGAGAGGTTCATGACAGCCACATTGGAGAGGCCAAGGAAAGCACCCACCTTGATCTCCTGGATCTGGTTGTCATTGAGCTTAAGCACCTCCAGCTGCCCCAGGCCTTCAAATGTCTTCTCCACCAGCTGCCGAATTCGGTTGTGGCCAAGCTGCAGCTCCTCCAGGAAGTGCAGGTCCTTGAAAGTATGGGGCCTCAAACTAGTAATGGTGTTGTGTGCCAGGCGCAGAACACGCAGGCCCAGCAGTCCCGGGAAGGTGTCCTCCAGGAGGCTGGTCATGCGGTTGTGGGACAGGTCCAGCCAGCGCAGTGCCTTCATACCCAGGAAGGAGCCAGAGGCCACAGCCGTGATAAGGTTGCGGTCCAGGTAAAGCTTCTGGAGTCGAGGCAGCTGCACAAAGACATTGGCCTTGATGCTTCGCAGCAGGTTCCTGCTCAGGTCCAGCTCCCGCAACTCATTCAGGCCACAGAAGAGCGCCGGCTGCAGGTAGGCCAACTTGTTGCCTGCCAGCACCAGCTCCCGGAGGTTGTCCAGGCCCTGGAACACAGTGTCAGGCAGCACCACCAAGCTGTTCCAGCTGAGATTGAGAATCCAGAGGTGGCTGAGGCCTCGAAAAATGCTCTCCTCCAGCCTGCCCAGCAGGTTGCCACTGAGGCTTAGTGAAGCAAGGCCAGGTGTGTGTGCGAGTGAGCCAGCCACCAGGCTCCGTAGCCGGTTCTGCTCCAGGTGCAGGTGGTACAAGTTCTGCAGGCCCAGCAGTGCCTGAGGCTCCAGGCTCCCAAGTAGGTTGCCCTGCAGGTTGAGGAAGTCAAGGCCCGAGAGATTCTGGAAGGCTGCCGAGGGGATGGAGGAGATGTTGTTGCCATCAAGCCACAGGGCCCTGGTGCCCTCTGGGATGCCATCAGGCAGCCTTGTGAGGTTCCTTGTGCTACAGAAGACATGGAGCTCATCCTCATAGTTACGACTGCAGGTACATGAGGCTGGGCACTGTGGGCCTTCAGCATCTGCCAGTGCTCTGGGCTCTGCTCCCTCCAGGCTGCCATAGGGCCCCAGTGCTACCCCAAATAGCAGCAGCACCAGGGCCAGGCCTCCTGTGGAGAAAGGGGTTTAGCAGGTACTAGGATGTGAGCAGACCTCAGACTTTCCAGGCCTTGCTAGCAAGAAGGTCATGTGTGAGCTGAGACTTATAGTCTCAGGCAAAAGCCAGGCAGGACAATGGGAACCGCATTACAACCCCTGTTCTGTGGGCCAGTACATGGCCATTCCTGCCCCACTGTGGGAACAGAGCCTGGTTCCCCACATCACCCAGGCTGAAAGGGCTTAGGTGCTCCACAGCCCTGGCTACCGGGCCTTGTAACCATCTGTGTTCCTTGAGACAAATGCTCAAGCTAGGTCAGGCTCTACACTGGCCTAGAAGAGAAGAGGGGGAAACCAAGCCATTGGCCAAGATCTGGCCATTTTCAAAATACTCTTGAAAAGATCGGATGGGTAATCTGCTTGTTGCTCTCAATAGCTGAGAGTAGGGAGTCACGCCATTCCTACCCCTAAAGACCCTGGATTGGGGGCACTACCCATCTGCTATCCAGCCTGCATTTCATGCTGGTAATATTGTGGGACACAGACCTCAGGACAGATGTGGACCCTAGACCATCTTGGCTGTCATCAGGCCCCACTGACTGGCCTGGCAGTCCCCCAACAAGTGCCCAGAACCCCTTCGTAATATTGTGTCCCTGCCCTGAGGGCTCCCAGAGTTCCAGTGCAGGACAGTTGCTACTGCACCCATCCTCTGCGCCACATAGGATGGAAATGGTCCTGGAATGCTGATGTGCTGGTAACCAGCCCAGACATCAAGATGGCGCCCAAAGAGACGGTTGAGGAGTGAGGGTGCCAGGGCCAAAGGAACAGAGGCAGCAAGGGCAGCAACCTCCGTCCTATTAAGATGGTCACAGGCAAGATCTGTGCGGTGGAATATGAGGAGCCCCTTGCCCCATCCCTGTACTGCATACTGCCCAGGGGCTGATCGCTTGTCTTACCTGCTCTGCCCGCCCTGTGCCACCCTCTGGTGCCAGGCCTACCATGTCCCCCGCCAGCCCACCCAGGGCCGACACCACCCCCCAGTTCCCCTGGCCTGCCCAGTCCTTGTCCAAGTAGCTTACTGACCCGAGGCAAGTGGCAGGGGACACCTGGGTGCCTCACCTTTCCTCAGGGCCATCCCGCATGCAGAGTGCGCAAGGGCGGTCTGGTGGGCTGGCTGCTCCTGCCCTCTGGCTTCCCTGCTGTTGGGCAGCTGTCGGTTGGCCCTGCCCCGAGGTCTCAGCTCCATTAACTCCCTCGTGCCGGGCCACCAGTGTCAGCACAAGTCCCCTGGGTGCAGATGGTATATTGAAATGGCTAGGGTCCCTTGTCCCCCTCAAAGTCTCCTTTGAGACGTGAGGTGGACTGAGGCACGCCTCTGGGGGCCATGGACCTCACTGCTATGTCCCTATAGGGGACCTGAGTGGGTGAGGGTAGGGGCCCTCTTCTCTGAGAAACCTTCAAGGAACCAGTGCTCATAGGTTTGGAGACCCCCAGTGTCCCACTCACTCCAGTCCCAGGAAGGGAGATCTTTGGGTAGCTCCTGGGGTCTTAGAGGTCCCACCACTCACCCCCAGACTGAGCTGATGGCTGTGTTGGGGTTAAGCAGGTGCCACCTAGTTCCCTGATGCCCCGCCTGTCTGTGGCACTGCACGCTGCCGGCCAGCACTGGGGTTTCCTAACAGCCCAAGTAGGATCTGCCTCCAGCCGGGCCCAAGCCCAGCTTTGGCCCCTCCTGTGACCTCAAGGTCAGCTGATGTCTGTTCACAGCCCCTCCCCTGAGGCCTCTTCTAAGAACACCTGGCAGGGCCACCTCTACCTCCTTGTTTGCTTTTCCTGCCCTGTCCTGCAGGGAGAGAGGCTGCAGGCCCCTGCACTGGGGCCCACAGCTGCTCTGCACTGGCCTCCAAGGCTGGCAAGGGCCTGACCACTGCTTCATCACCCTGTTTTGTGTTCAGGGGCCACAGGGTCCTGGCTGATTTGTGATCTGGTTAGAGACCACGTGTGTGTGGGGGGGCGGCAGGGCTGCTGCTGTGGGGTTTTCCATGCCAGCCCCATTGCACACCTCCTCTGGGACCTGGCTCTCCCTTCTGGACCCCAGTGGATTCTCCAACTCTGTCTCTGCCTTGGTTTGGGTGGTCGGGACATAGACATATTTGCATATAAGGGGTTGTCAGATACAAGACCAGATCTAAGGAGAGGCAGGCACTTGGAGGTCTGGGGGATTCCTGAATAGCCCCTAGAGGCAGAGGTAGCAGGAGCCATGGCCCCATCATGCTTCCCACCTCTGGGCTGTTTTCCAGGTCATTCCTCAACCTCTGTTCTGAGAAATTATAGATCCACAGGGAGAAAGTCCACACCCAGAGCCACAGAGCAGTTTACTCAGCAAAGTGCGGCCTCAGCAGGCTGTGAGGCCATGGCCACAGCCTCTTCTGGGAACCAGCAAGGCTGGAGTGAAGATGCGCCCCCTCGCGTCCCGGGTGGACTGGAAGGAGAGTGGGTACCGCTGTCATTTTACTGTGGGAAGAGGGCCCTGGATCTCTTCCCATGCACTCAAGTCCAATTTTGTGGAGTCAGATGTGGGTAAGCCTCAAGACCCTACAGCTTTTCTGTCTCTTTCTTGTTTCCCTCAGGCTGCCCTTTAGTCTGATCCAGGATTTTAGAAGTGCTTGGGCAGGGCCCATCAGCTGGGTTGTGAGTGTGTCAAACACTGTTGGCCTTTTTATCCTGATTTTAGTTTCTAGTTTTAAAGTGATCTCAGATGGTATATTCATTCCCACCAACCACTATGGCAAAAGTGCCAGAGTTTACAGTTTTTTATATAGCCTAGCTGGCCAGACTCTCAGTTCTGAGTCCTCTTTGCATGTAGATTGGTGTGTCCTTCTGAGGCATCCCGCAGGCACTTCTCTACTTTTCAGCAGCCCACTGTCTCACCCGCTCCCAGAGGGTTGGTTCTCCCATCTGAATTGTGACTGCCTCTGCCCTGCTCTCTCGTGTGGCCATTGCAGCTCCTCCCGGCTCAGGAGTCCACTTGTGGCCAGCTCTCTGGCCCCTGGTCACTCCCTCAGGCCCTACCTACATGTTATGGAGACTGTACATTTTGATGGCTGGTGGGGCAGGTCCTTAGCTTCCTCTAAGAGTAGTCTGATTCCTGGTCTCTTGTATTTCCACCTACTTTGTGGAGGAAGCCATTGGTTTTTCTGTTGTTGTTTAGTATAGTATATGCCTGTGGTATGTAGCAATTAGTCATCTTGAGGAATCGGTACACATACAAGTCCTATCTTGATCTGTTTTACTCCCACTACCCTCTTTATTTCCTACTGCAGATGCCCTTCTCATCTCTACAGCGCTTACCTCCTTGTTTTTAAATTATATTTTGGGTTTCTCATTTAGAGAAACCATGGGATGTTTAACTTTATGTGTTCAGTTTATCTCAGTATTTTGTTCTCAATACCCATTTGCCTACATATGACTCCTTTATGATTAATAATCCACTATGTGTGCATGTGTGTGTTCATATTTCATTTTCTTTCTAGTCATTGGTTTCTAAAACAAGACAAGAAGCCTGCATCCTGACCACTTCCTAACATTGGTCTGGGCCTCACAGACATTCATCATTTCTTTTCTGCAAGTCTTTGGTTTCCCTCAGTGGGATTTTGTAGATGTCAGTTTTTTAACTCTTGGATTTTTTCCTACATGGTTACTATTTCCAGTGCTGTTCTGTTATCTTTTTTTCCTCCACTTCATCTTCTCTGTCTTGGCTGGAATCATTTTTTGGAAGTGTGGCAAACGGAGAGCAAAGCATTAACAAGCCTGCCCCATCATACCTTGCACCTCTTCCCCACACAGCTGTATCAGTGATTCCTGTGCATAAAGCACTAGCATAGCCCCGCTCACACCAGCAGATCTGTCAGAGTTTGTTTTCACTCCACTGTCACTGCCACCCCGCACTAGTCACTCAGTCTAGGTCCTGCTCCTGTCCCTGAGCATGGCACTGTTAGGCTCATCCATGCTGCATTCTGTGTTGCTGCCTCATGCTGTGTCATGGCTCAGTGATGCTCTGCACCTTGTCTGCCTGGCAGAAGCTGGGCCGTCTCCATCCTCGGATCACAGGACAACGCTGCTGTTGTACACAAGTCCTTGCGTAGACATGTTTCATCGGTCCTGGGTAGATTTCTGGTTTTTTGGGGTAAGTTTTTGTTTTTTTTTTTTTTTTTAACTTTTCAAAGTAATGAGAGTTGTACTTGTTCTACAGCCTCACCATTTGCTACTGTTTTTTATATTTTATGGTGATGGTAGTTTCTTTTTTTTTTTAACTATTTTGGTAATTTACTTTTCCATACAAACTAGTAATGCCAAGCACCTTTTCAAGTGTTTATTGGCCTTCTTATACCTTCCTTGTTGAAATAGTGCATTCAAGTTTTGCTCTTTTATTTGGTGTGTGTGTGTATAGTATTGGGGATTGAATCCAGGACCTTCACACCTGGATACAGCTCCAGCCCTTTTATTATTTTATTTTTTGTCTTTTTGAGACAGGGTCTCACTATGCAGTTCAGGCTGGCTGAGCTCAGTTGGTGACGTAGGCTGGTCTTGAACTTACAATGATCCTTCTGCCACAGCCTCTTGAGTGCTGGGATTACAGTTGTGTGCTACCCTTTGCTTTGTTTTATTTTATATTTTTTGTTTGTTTTGAAACATGACGTTGCTGTATAGTCCAGTCTGGCCCTGAACTCACTACACAGCTCAGGTGGCCTCTAACGTGTGGCAGTCCTCCTCCTCCAGCCCCCTAGTGCTGGAACCACAGGCATGTACTACCACCAGCAGCAGCCGCCCCTTGTGAGATAGAGTCTCACTAAGTCACCAAATTGCCCAGGCTGGGTTTTTCCTCTTATGCCACTCTGCCCAACCTAAAATCCTACATTTTCTAGTATATCTTCCTCTGAAAGCTTGATAATTTTAGCTTTGTTTAGGTTATTTTTTTGAATCTCCTACCTCACCCTCCCAAGGAGCTAGGATCACAATGTGCTCTGCTGCACACAGCCCCTCTGGTCTGAGTTCATCAACACATGTGCTATGAGGTGAGAGTCTTAACTGCACATCTTGCACAGAGAGGTCTGAGTCTCCTGACCCCATTTGTTGAGAAGACCGGCTTCTCCCCCCATGGGAATGTCATGGCATCTTTGGTGGGAAGTGAGTTGGCTCTGAATATAAGGATGCAGACTCTCAAGATGTTCATAGCCTGCCCTGGGAGGTGGAAAAGTGTCCATTGCCACCTTTCCTTAGTGTGGCTTTATAGTGAGTTCTGAAATCTTGTAATCTGAAGTCCTACAAGGGCCAGCCAAATAGCTCAGTGGATTGAAGCACCTGAAAGCAGGTGCAGGGGCTCAGGGTTCAATCCTTGGGTCAGCCAGCCCAGCCCCGGCCCTGGGGCACACTGAGACAGTGACTGAGACTGGGCGTGTTGGTGCAGGCTTGTAATCCCAGCTCTTGGGAGGTTGTAAACAGGTGGATCACTACAGTCTGATCTAGTAGTGAGACCCTGAGCACCCTGTAGACCCTTCCCTAAGATACAAAAAAAAAAAAAAAAAAAAAAAAAAAAAAAAAAAAAAAAGCAGCAGCAGTTTCAATCTTCGGGGAGATAACTCAGTGCCATAAGCAGCTGCCTGGTAAGTACAAGGTCCAGAGTTCAATCCCCAATACCAAAAAAATAAGAATCTCTGAGGTCCTATAACTTTGTTCTTTTCCCAAATTCTTTTGGGTCTTGCATTCTTTCCATGTATATTTAGAATGTGCATTGTTACTTTTTTATTTTTTATTTTTTGGCGGAACTGGGGATTTAACTCAGGTCCTTGTGCTTGCCAGAGAAGCACTTATTCCACTGAGTCATCTCCCTAGCCCCACTTTGTTACTTTCTTTTAAAAAAAATAGCCTGTTGGGATTTTGAAGCTTGCACTGGACCTGCTAAAAAGTGGCATCTCAGCAGTGTTTCCTGATCAGTGAGCACAGAACATTTTTCCATTATTTATTAATTTCTCTTAAGAGATTACCTTCAGCTTGTGTGTGTGCTTGTTGCAGTTCTAAGTATGGAACCCAGGGCCTTGCACTGAGCTATATACTCAAGTTCCAGCCTGTGTTTTCAGTATATAAATCTTACACTACAATACTCAGATACAATTTATGCCTGTAATCCCAGCATTTTGGATAGCTGAGGCAGAAGGATTGCAAATTGAAACCTAGATTGTACAGTTTAATGAAATCTTGTCTCAAAAATAGGAGGTGAGAGCTGGGGAGGCTGAGGCAGGAGGTTTGCTGTGAGTTTGAAGTCATCCTGGACTAAATAGTGAGTTCAAGGCCAGCATGGACTACAAAGCGAGACCCTGTGTCTAAAAAATAATAATAATAATAATAAACAAAACAAAACAACAGTGACAAAAATAAGAGGTGGGAATGTAGCTGATTGCAAAGGCCCTTGAGCTGAGGAGAAAAGAAGGAAGGGTAGGAAAAAGAGAAGACAGGAAAAAGTCTTGCGTTTTCTTTTTTAAAGAGTTCTTAGATGTTTTACTAGTTTTTTGTTTGTTTGTTTTACTAGTTTTGATGCCATTGTGAATGGAATTTTCTTAATTTCCCTTCTGGGTGATTAGTATTAGGGATACAGTGTGGCCATGACTCATTTACATGGCTGACACTGACAAAGGTTCTACAAAGTGAGGTACAGGTTTATAGGATAAACCCTGAGGGGACTTGACTGACCTCATCAGATACAAAAGTTACATTTTTTTGTTATATAGGTCTTGCTTTATCTCGGTCTTAACCATCCAGCAGAAAAGTATAAAAATGAGGTATATAAAATAAGGCCATAATAATAAGCTGATCTGTAAATGGCTCTAGTCAACAACTTCTTCAGATAACCCACTATTATTGTGGACTGCTGGACTGTGTTGGATTGTTTCGCTGAATTCAAGCACCTATAATAATTGAATGACAACAGAACACCCATCTCTGACAGGACTAAACAAAAAAAGGGGATACAAAGGGAGAACCATTCTGTGTTTGTATAAACAGTACAGTTAGGATAAATATGCA
>PVKA01045295.1:0-15621 GCA_004027165.1 Ctenomys sociabilis
ATTATTGAATCTGTGATATAATTCAGCCACATAAATACCTGTAAATATAATATCATGTATGCACCTTGTACAATACCAAAACATTATGAAAACAGTTTGCAATGTATTATTTCATCGACTCTGTATGGTTATGGTGTATTGAAACTGTCTGATTGACATTTGTATTTCAATAAAATAAAAATAAATGGAAAAAAAAATATAATATGAAATAATATAAAAAAAAATAAAAGAAATTATCTGTAAAAAAAAAAAAATAAAAATAAAAATAAAAATAAATAAAAAGAATAATCCTCCAGGTTCAGCCTGGGGATAGAGCAAAATGGTACAAGCACCTACCTAGCAAGTATAAGGACCCAAGTTTGATTCTGGTACCAAATAATAAATTAGTAATATACAACAGCTTAAAAAATGCTTTGACCAGAGAGACAGTGGCATAAGCACCTGCCTGGCAAGCACAAGGTTCTGAATTTGATTCCTGGTACTAAAAATAGGTAAATAAATTTTTAAAAGTGCTTTTTAGGTCTGTGGAGATAGCTAAGCAGTCTTAAGTGCCTGCCTTGCAAGTGTAAGGACCCAGGTTTGATCCCTAGTACTGCATGCCCTGCTGGCCCTGGAACCCCAGGAGCACCATGCCAGCCACCAAAACTGGGCATGACAGTGCAAGCCTATAATCTCACACTGAGAGGCTGAGACAGGAGGACTACAAGTCTGAGTTGCAAAGCAAGACCCAACCAAATAAAAAAATAAGAGACTACGTTTTTTTTCTAATGTACTTGGTCCAGGGTCTCACTATGCAGCTTTGCCCTGGGATTACAGGCACGTACCACCACATGTGGTCTGTATGGCCAGCTCATGTGCCCTGGGGGGCAGGGCTGGCATGGCATGTGGTGCTGGGGATTAAACCCAGTTCCTGCATTTGCTTGAGCAGGTGCTTAGTCTGCTGAGTTATCTTGCTTGTCCCTAAAGCTTTTTTTAAAGTGCTTTTTAGACACTTTTTTCCTCCCTTTGGTGGTGCATGTTATTGAACCCTGGGCGTGTTTAATGAAGTACACTCCCAGACCACTTTTTAATCTTTGAGACAAGATCTCCCTAAGTTACTAAGTTAAGTTGCCTAGGGTAAGCACAAACCTGGGATCCTCCTGCCTTAGTATCCCAGGGTAGTTTGAAGATCACAGGTATGAACCACCATGATCAGTATTTTTAAAGGTATTTTTGGTATCGGAGATTGAATCCAAGACCTCATGTGTACCAGGCACATATTCTACTGCTGAGTTTCATCTCCAGTGGTAATGTAGATCATATTTATGAAAAAGAAGTGGAGGCACCATTAATATATGTTATAAGGAGAATGATGACCGCTGGTGTGGAAACTATGGTCTTAACCTGCACTAATTATGCGTGCATACTTCCCTAAGCATGATTCTGTATAAAACTGGGAAGTTTGAACAATGATGTTTTGGAGCCAAGAATATAGCTTAGTGGCACAGTGCCTGCCTGGCAAGGATGAGGTCCTGAGTTTGATTCCCAGTGCAGAAGAACGGTGTTTTAATATGGACACTATAAAAGACTATGCATATTGGGGGAGCTTTACAGGGTCTCACTACATAGATTAGACTCGTGGGGATCCTCCTATCTATAGCCAAGCACTGGGGTTACAGGCATGTGCCACTATTCTCAACTGTTGGCTCAGTGAGCCTCTTGGGTGGGGACAGGATGGCAGGCCCAGGCGACCAAAACCCAGGGCCCTGCATCTGCCTAAGCAGCCACTTCAATCCACTCAGCTATGGGGCCAGCTGTTCTACTCTCTTTTAAAGTAGGTGCCACAGCGAGCCCTGAGTCCATCTCTAGGACCCAGACCCAGCACAACTCAGCCGCGGACCTACCAAAGCCCAGGCCCACCTACCTAGAGAGTGACCTGCCTGAGACACGAGGGCCGACCCCAGCAACTTTCCAGATCCCCACCCCAAAGCCAGCCAAGATAGTGGGAATTTTCACTACTCACTCTGCATCCCAGTTCATGCTTGCCTGACAAGGGAACCAAAAGAGGGGAACCACAGGAGATGCAGCAAAAAAAGAACTGAACCCAAAAACTGCATCCAGGCCAGGCATAATTAGATGATCTCAAACTTAATAGACTGGCACCTGAATCTCATTACACACTAAGGTTATAGCTGCATCAAAGGCCTACACCAAAGTTCAGAAGTCAGTGCTATACAAAATGACAAAGACAAGGAGAAAAATGTAGTCTCAGGCCTTGAATTCACTAGCTCAGCTGAAATGAATGAACTAACAGATACGGAAACAAGGGAACACAGTATAAAGGTATAGAGGAACTCAGATGAGAATTCCTGAAAAAAAGAGAAAAAAAAAAAAAGAAATATCTCAATACATAGCATCTGAAATGAAGAATCAAATCCAGAAACATCTGGGGGAAAACCAATGCTCAACCAGAACAAGTACACAGAGCACTATTTGAGTAGAAACGTATGAATTAACAGCATCCGCAGCAAAGAAATAACAGCAGATAGGACATTAGGAACTCAAAGCAGAAATAATTTCTGAAATCTAAAAAGAATTCTTTGAAAAAAAGTATTCTTTGAGATCATAGAATCTGAAATACAGAAACAAGTCCAGAAATATAAATATAGGCAATCCTACTTGGAAGAAACTCTTCAGAAAAAGAATTAATAAATATCTCGAAAGAGTACAGGGATAAAAAAAAAAATAGAGGAGATCATAAATATGACAAATTCCTTGAATGAGCAATACAGAAAAGAAATAGAACGAATGAAACAGAGTCAAAGAGATATAGAAGAAGTAAAAATACCAATCGCGAGTCTACAAAACCTTTTCAGTGAAAGCGAAGACAGAGTTTCAGATCCTGAAGATGCTGCTGCAGCTATGAAAAGGTGAGAAAGGATCTCTTAAAAGGAAGAGAATGCAGGAAAAAATAATCCATCACCTGAAAGATGATGCCAGGACGAACCATGTGAGATTAACTGGCATCAATGAGAATGAAGGAGTCAATACAAATGAAATAAAAAGAATTTGGGGAGAGTCACAGAAAACTTCCCAAATATGAGAAAACAATCCAACATTCATGTAACAGAAGCACAGAGAACACCAAATATCTTCAACCCAAGTAAAAATACACCGAGACATATAATAGTCAAGATCCCAGAAATCCAACACAATCATATACTGAAAGCTGCTACAAAGAAGAAACCGATCACATTTAAAGAAAAACCCATCCGAATTACAGCCGACTTATCTACACAAATCATGAAGGCAACTAGAGCATGGAGCAGAGTTCTTCATGTCCTGTACAAAAACACATGCCAGTCTAGATTATTATACCCTACAAAACTCTCTTTCAAGTTTGATGGAGAAGTGAAATACTTCCACGACAAAGAAAACCTAAAGAATTTCATGATGAAAAAGCCATCCCTACACAGGCTACTGAAAGAGATTATAGAGAGAGACCACAATGGCCAGAACTCCACGAATGAGAATGAAAGGAGCCCACTAAACAGAACAGACAATTAAACACAGGATGCAAAGGAGTAAACAGCAGGTAAATATCATGACAAACATAAGTCAACACATTTCAATTATAATCATCAATGGAAATGGATTCAATTCATCAATTAAGAGACATAGACTGGCACAGTGAATTAGGAAACAGAATCCAACAATATGCTGTATACAAGAAACACACTTAACTCAAAAGGACATTCATAGGCTCAAAGTCAAAGGATGGAAAACAATATTCCATGCCTCAGCACCTCAGAACAAAGCAGAAGTAGCAATTCTGTTCTCACACAGTCTCAACTTCAAACCAAGAAGGGTCAAACGACACAAGAAGGCCACTACATATGTCAGGGGAAAAATTCAAGAGCAAGAGGTAACACTCCTAAATATCTCTGCACCAAACACAGGAGCACCCAACTATGTAAGACAAATCTTAATGGATATGAAAAACTTAATATCTAAGACTACAGTCTTAACGGGAGACATTAATACCCCCTTACCTCAAAAAAATAGATCAAAATTAGCAAGGAAGTAGCAGATCTGAACCAGAGTTCAGAACAAATGGACCCAGTGGACATATACAGAATGTTCCACCAAACCACAGATGAATACACATTTTTTCAGCTGTACAAGGGTCATTTTCAAAAATAGACCACATACTAGTCTAGAGATGATGCGTACGTATATGCAAGAAAACAGAAATTATCCCATGCATATTATCTGACCACAGTGCAATGAAACTGGAACTAAACGACAAAAGAAACAAGCAAAATTCACTAAATTCATGGAAATTAAACAACACCCTACTCAGAAATCAATAGGTCACAGAAGAAATTCAACAATATCTACAATTCAATGAGAATTCAAGCACAACGTACCAGAATGTATGGGATGCGATGAAAGCAGTTCTTAGAGGGAAAATCATAGCTATCAACTCACATATTATGAAAACAGAAAGGGAACAAATAAACAGCCTAATGTTGCACCTCTGACATCTAGGAAAAGAAGAGCAAATAACACCTAGAGCACAAAGATGGGAAGAAATCATAAAGACTAGAGGAGACATTAATTCACTTGAGATGAAGAAAACATTTCAAAGAATCACAAATCAAAAAGTTGGATCTTTGAAAGACTAAATAAAGTTGATAAGCCTCTAGCCAACCTCATCGAAAAAAGGAAAGAAAATATTCATATATATGTAATAAGGAATGAAAAGGGTGAAATCACAACAGACCCAGCTGAAATTCAGAAGATTATCAATAGTTACTTCGAGAATCATTATGCTCACAGAATGGAAGACACAGAAGGAATGGACCGATTCCTTGAAAGGCACAAATTGCCCATACTGAAGCAAGAAGATACAACAGCTCTCAATAAGTCCATAATATCCAGTGAAATATGAAACATAACAAAAAGCCTGTCGACAAAAAAAAGTTCATGTCCTGATGGAGTCACAGGTGAATTCTATAAGAAATTTATGGAAGATGTAATTCTACACTCCTCAAGTAGTCCTCAAAATTATTTCCGCAGGCAAGTATTATACTGATTACAAAACCAGAGAAAGACACAACTAAAAAGGAGGACTACAGGCAAATCTCCCTCCTGAGCATAGATGCCAAAGTACTCAATATAATCAGAATGCAGCAAATTATAAGAAAATATACACCATGACCAGGTAAGATTGATCCCAGGGATGCAAGGATGGTACAAAATTCGAAAATCTATTAATGTAATACACTATACTATTAGACTGAAATCTAAAAACCACATGATCACCTCAATCGATGCAGAAAAAGTTTTTGATAAAGTCCAACATTCATTCATGTTCAAAGTCCATGTAGAAAATTGGACTAGATGGACTCCCTTAACTTGATAAAAAGCTATCTATGACATCCTAAAAGCTCATAAAATCCTAAATGGGGAAAAACTGAAATCTTTTACTGTTTAATCAGGTACTAGACAAGGATGTCCCCTATCACCCCTACTACTCAATATAGATTTAGAATCATTAGCAATAGCCATTAGAAAAGAGAGAGAAATAAAAGAAATAAGAATAGGTAATGCAGAAGTTAAATTGTCAGTATTTGCACATGGCATGATACTTTATATGGAACCCAAAAAATTCCACCAAGAAACTACTAGAACTGATACAGAAATTCGACAGCATAGCAGGATACAAAGTCAATACTCAAAATCAATAGCATTCCTCTAGACAGATAACAAGCACACTGAAAGGGAAACAATAGAAACAATACCTTTTACAATAGCACTGCCGAAAATGAAATACCATGGAATTCACTTAACCTAGGAAGTCAAAGCTCTTTTCACAGAAAATTACAACAGCCTAAGAAAGGAGATTATAGATGATCTCAGAAAATGGAAAGATATTCCCTGCTCCTGAATAGGTAGAACCAACAACGTGAAGATCACCATACTCCCAAAATTGCTGTACAGATTTAATGTAATCCCTATCAAACATCAACCAGCATACTTCCCAGACCTAGAGAAATCACTCCTAAATTTTATTTGGAACCACAAATGACCTAGGATAGCAAAGGCAACCTTGGAAAATAGAGACAAGGCAGGAGGCATCACAATTCCTGACTTAGAATTATACTACAAAGCCACTGTGATAAAGTCAACATGGTGTTGACAATGAAATAGTCCTAAGGATCAATGCAATAGATTAGAAGACACAGAGGCATCGATGAACACATTCAGTCATTTGATCTTCGACCAAGGGTCCAAACAATTCTACTGGAAGAAAGATAGCCTCCTTAAAAAATGGTGCAGGAAATCCTGGCTTTCTACATGTCAATTCAGAAATGGGCATCTTAGATGAATACACACTTCTCAGAGGACGAAATTAAAGAAGCGAACAAATATACGAAAAGATGCTCCACATCACTATCCATCCATGAAATGCAAATAAAAACAACACTGAGATACCATCTCACTCCAGAAAGAATGGCTATCATAAGGAAATCAACCAACAACAAATGTTGGAGAGGATGTGGGGAAAAAGGTCCACTTCTCCACTGCTGGTGGGAATGTAGACTGGTGCAACCATTGTGGAGATCAGTGAGTAGACTCCTCAAAAGTGTAAGACTGGAAATCCCATTCAAGCCAGCTATCCCGCTACTGGGAATTTTCCCAGAGAAACTTAAAACATGGTATCATAGTGATATATGTGTACCTATCTTTACAGCAGCACAATGTGTGATAGCAAAACCTTGGAAACAACCAAGATGTCCATCACATGAGGAATGCTTGAGAAAAATGTTGTATTTCTATATAATGGAGTATTACTCAGCTATAAGGAATGATAAATTTGAAGCATGTATGTTGAAGTGGATGCCACTTGAATATATACTTGTAAGTGAAATAAACCAGACACACATGTGCAAATATAATATAGTCTCCATTTTATAAGTCAAAAAAAGAAATACAAAGAGAAATGTAAAACAACAACTAAAACCAATTGAGATAGGGCAAACTATATGGCATACGCTGTAGGGTACTAATCATCTTTTCTTCTGGATGATTAACAACCTACGTTCACAGATCAAAATTGGAGAAACAGAAGATCCACAAGCCAGCCAACATTTTGGCCCTAGCCTTTCAAGGTCAGTGTAGACTCAGGACATAAAAGAACCTATAATGTAACATCATGACTCAGTTGTGACCCAAATTTTCTGATCAATGAGATTACAGAGCCACAGAGAAAAGAGGTTGATGATGTGTACTATGCCCGGGGAGAGTCACGTGGCAAGAAAACTTTCTTGCAGGCTCTCACAGACAGCAAACTTATCAAGCTTTGACCATGACTTGCCCACTTGGAGGACACAGACAAAGGATCTACAGAGTAAGGTGCAGGATTACAAGATAAACCCTGAGGGGACTTCACTGACCTCAACAGAAACAAAAGCTACATCTTTTGGTATATAGGGCTTGCTCTATCTCGGTCTCAACCATGCAGCAGATAAGTATAAAATGGGGTATACAACATGGGGCCATAACAATAAGTGGAGCTGTAAATGGCTACAGTTAACAACTTCTTCAGATAACTCACTATTATTGTGGAATGCTGGACTGTGTTGGATTGTGTCACCGAGTTCAGGCACCTAAATTGGTTTAATGAAAATGGAGTGCTCATCTTTGACAGGCCTAGAACAAAAAGGGTATAAAAAGGAAGAATCTTGATGTGTGTGTATAAACAGTACAGTGAGGATAAATATGCTGTACGTCTGCATAATTCTATGAGAAGCAAGATTTGCACTAATAGTGGTTGGAAAAGATATTATGTTGGCTTCTAGTACTATGAACAACCACTAGGGAGATAAAAAGGTAGAAAGTATTAATTACTGAATCTGTGATACAATAAGTGTATATCTATACTCTTCATTCACTGATTAGAGACATTTGCTATAATAATGTCTGTAAGTATAATATCATGTATGCACCTTGTAGGATACCAAAACGTTATGAAAACATTTTGTAATGTATTAATGTATCGAATCTGTCCTGTTAATTTGTCTTGAATCTGTCTCATTGCTATTAGTTCAATTAAAAATAAATAAATAAATAAAGGTGGATGACACTGATAGTGTGGCATACACTCTCCTGCACATGTATCATACACAATTGCATATACACATTTACAAAGTCAAAGTTTTAGGACACTATTTCAAGAGCATAATAGTATATTACTTCTTTCTATAAAGCTTTCTAGTCAACAGACAATTACATATAAATGTTATGGTTTCTGTCTAGTTTTCCCCCCAAAGCCTCATATACTTATGGGGTGAGGGCTTCTAGAGTTTGTGATTAACTCATAATCCACTGGGATTGTGTATGATCCAAGGCTGGGATCATGGGTGTGAGTACTTCCTCCAGCCCGGGGCAGAGAGCCTGAGTGAAATATAAGAGACAAAGAGACAGACTTTCATTATGCATTGCTCTTAGTTGTTGCTGTTCGGCCTCCATGAACTGCTGCTCTCTGCCATGTGTCCCTCTGCCTTGTAGCCATCTGAATACGGACTGAAACCTCCAGTAACTGTGAGCTAAGTAAACCTTTCCTTCCTTCATTTTGGGAGTTGCATATTTGTCCCAGCAAATACAGATGAGTAACTAAGATAATAAGTCTCTCAAGTCAATAGGAATAATTCTACAAAGTGAACTGAGAATTACTGGACCATCTGCACCAATTCTGGCTTGAGAATCAGAGATAGAAGGCTGCATAACAGCCCATATATTCATGCACCAAATTGTACTCCATCATTCCTTATGAGAAACTTCCAGTGCTTCAGTTTGGTTGCTTTGTCTACTCTATGGTACCTGTTTAAGTGTTTTCCTTTTTTAGGTATGTGGAACCAGGGATTGAACTCAGGCCCTTGCGCTTGTGAGGGAAGTGCTTATTCTACTGAACCATCTCCGCAGCCCCCAACATTTCTGTATATATCCTTAAGTATGCTTGTATTTTTGTCAATAGTAAGAAGGGGTAGCATATTTCCTGAACTTTTAGATATCATTTGTGATATATCTATTCATATTTCTATTTTTCTTGGGTTTTTGTATCAAGAGTTAACATGAGCTCTTTCAATTAGTTATTTTATTTGTCCACGCTCATTGCAAGTTTATTCTACAATATAGTAGCTTCTTCCAGACAAAAATCTTAACTTTTTTGGGCTGGTGAGACATGTCAGCAGACTAAGTGTGTGCTTAGGCAAGTACAGGGACCTTTTTTTTAAGTCAGGGTCTTGTATAGTTCAAGCTGGCCTAGTGATCCTGCCCAGGCACCACATGCTGCCCTCACCCCTGGGCACACTGAGCTGGCACTGAGTCCAGGTGTGGTGATGCACACCTGTAATGCCAGCACTGGGGAGGTAAAAATAAGAAACAAAAATCCAATCTTCACTTTTACACAAGTTTAGCTCCTTTTTCAGGTTTTTTGTTTCCTAATTTAATGATCTCTCCACAGCCTTCAATTATTTAAAAAAAGTTAGCATGTGGGAGAGAACAAGTTGTTTCAAGTTTTCACAATTGTACACATTTATTTATTACTAATTTACTATCTTTTACATATATAGTGGGCTCTATCCTCATTTCTGATACACTTTTGATTTTTTTGAGACAGTGTCTGGTTGTGTAGTTCAGGTTGGCCTCAAACATGCTACATAGCCCAGGATGGCATCAGCAATCCTCCTGCCTCCAACATTTTTATGACCTCTTTGTGCATCAACAGAACTGCTGTCATGGGGACCACTCCCATTACCTGGGCCAGAGCTTCAATACTTGCGTTGATGTCACTGCTGGGTACTTGGGAAACAATAAAATTGATTGAGGATGCTGTATTACTGTGCATGTCATCAACGTGTGGAGACAAAGCTCGGATCCTAGACAACATAACAAAGGTAAAAGTTAAAGTGCGACTACAAAATATGCCAGAAATTACATTTTCCTCCTAGATTCAGGATTTGTTTTTTCCGGAACCGGGGATAGAACTCAGGCCCTTGCGCTTGCCAAGGAAGCACTTATTCTACCATAAGCCATCTCCCAAGCCCATAGACTTAGATCTTTGTAAAAGATTGCCACTGGTTATACATAGCCAGTTCTAAAAACTTGATTTTGCTGGTACTCGCGAATGAACTCACTGTCTTCACAATGTACTGCATCCCTAGTCCTTCAGTGTTTTTGAGACTAAATCAACCTAAGTGGCTAAATTGTCCACACTAGGGCTTAAATTTGGGATCCACCTGCCTCATTATACTGGAATTATACCTGTGTACCACTATACCTGGCAAGACTAGGAAGTTTTAGCTGCACAGTCCCATAGAGGGCTTTTGTTTTATTTTGCAAATGGCCTTGTTTGGTCTTGAATTCACTATGTAGCCCAGGCTGCCCTTGAACTCATGGTGATCCTCCTGCCTCCCAACTGATGGGATTACAGATTTGGAAAACCACAGATAGCCTCTTTTTTTTTTTTTTTTAAGTCAGGGTCTTGTATAGTTCAAGCTGGCCTAGTGATCCTCCGGCCTCTGTCTCTCCAGTGCTGGGATTATAGGGGCATGTACCCACCATACCCAGCTGTCCAGAGGGCTCTTTTTAGATATGTACTCTAATGATCATGAACTACTTACACTTAAATGAACAATTTGGACTTACGTGGTCACAGGAATACGAACTGGTTCAAAAATATCATCAAGCTTATGCTGAATAAATTCTGGCATTTCACATCGGAATGTACCATAATCATTCTCAATCTCATCTAGGTCCAGCTGGAATTCCCGGCGAACTATCTGGGTAGCCTCAGGATGCCCACTCATGCCTGGGGCTTGGCTAAGGGAAACAAAAGAAGACTCCTGAAGTGGGGCACTTTTCTCAACCACAGGGTAAGAGTAGCACTGCCAGGTACCTCAACACTTCAAGATAGGTGTTCAACTTCTGGTTTCAGAACCCCCTGAATGATTGAAGTCCTTGAGTCTAAGAAAGTGCTGGAGGCAACAATATCAGTTCAAGTATACCCTAAGAGAGCAGCTAACTCTTAACACATATTATAGTACCAGCCAAGTCATAAATATTTCCAATTCACACCTTATACTTCTATTTTAGAAAATATGCAAAAGAAAGTATAATTATATTGACAAGAAGTTCATTACTCATGGAAAAAATGTAAGAAAAAATCATCTAGATTAGCTGGGTTTTTTCCTACAAATTAACCAGTGCTGATGTTTTTATAGTCAAAAGCCTCATTCCAAGCAGTGACCAGGACATTTTATACTCTGAAGGGCAGACACACCCCTTTTGAGAGCTGTCTTGACAGTTCAGAGACAGCATTATATCTCAAGAAATAGATACACAAAGTGTCCAAATTCAAATTGATTAAAATTATACTCACGACACAACTCACAATAGAGTTCTGTTCCTTAGAAGGCAGTATTTTGAGTCCCTAAGCCAATTCTGGGTTGCATGCATTTTACTCAGTCTTATCTCAAAAATAGGTACTTAAGGATAATCAAGTAGCACCCAAGGAAGAAGGCAAATCAATGCTTTAGCTTTATGACATTGAGCTTCCATTTCTGCTAGCCACTGGCCTTTGCTGGGAGGCATGGTGTTTATGGATACTCTCTACCCTGTCATAACTCTAAGCCAGTCACCCACCAGAGGGGATGAATCCATACAGAAGTTAGAAAGATATAAGAGCCCTGATAATGAGAAATTAGCAGGCAGTACTTCCATCCTATAAGTGCAATGCATAATTGTGTCCATGGAAAAGCAGTGAAAGGAGGCACAAGACCATTTACAAGTGGTTTTCAGACAAAGACAAAGACAAAGCCAATGAATACTGAAAGATTAACATCTGGTTATGGGACATTTACAAAGACACCCTCACATGCCTGGTAATGACTACGAGAGCTCAAGATTATGTATGCTCTGAGCACACAAAGTTAGGTCCACAGAGATGCTCTCAGCCACCCCCTTCAGCCACATACTTGAGCTTGGAGGACATGTCCTCAGCTGGGCCCTTGCACGGGATGTTGGCATTGGAGGTTGTGTTCTGGGTATGCTGTGGTTTCTCTTCCACCTGTTTATTTGCTGTGGCAGAAGGTCTTTTTGCTAACTGCTTAATTCTTTCTTTAAACATGCTCATGTCCTTTTCAGAAAGCTGTAAAAAGAAGCCAGAGTTAATTTATTAAGGCATCAATCTACTAAATATGAGGAGAATTCAAAAGCTAATTATAGGACTCAAGAATGATCTATTTTCATGCTGAAGATAATAGAAGCTACTGAGTCAAGATAAGTTTATTTTCAAAACACTTTAAATACTATGTTTTAATGTCTGCCTGGTTATAACAATTAAGAGAATATATGAAAGGATACAAAAAAGCTATTGAAAAAGGCTATTAATATAATTGAAAAGGTCAAAAATGTCCTACATTAATCAGAGATACATTAAGCACCTATCTAGGATCCATTTATGAGTGAAATTTACCAATAAGTGGTAAAAGTTAGGTGCAGTTGAGATTGGAAGAAACCCCACCACTAGAAATCTTGGAATTCTTTTTGGGGGAGTCTGAGGAATTCAACTCAGGACCTTGCACCTTCCAGGTAAGTGCTGTGCCGCTGAGATACGTCTCCAGTGGGCCCGATGGTTGTGCGTAATTGTTAAACTGAGATATGTCTCCAGCTTGGAATTCTTTCCGCAGCATGTGGATAATACCCAGGGGAAAGTCACTTTCTTTCTTTCTTTCTTTCTTTCTTTCTTTCTTTCTTTCTTTCTTTCTTTCTTTCTTTCTTTTTTTTTGTTGTTGTTGTTGTTGTTGTTGTTGTTGTGGAATCAGGGTTTGAACTCAAGCCTTGCGCTTTCCAGGGAAGCACTTATTCCACTGATCCATCTCCCTGGCTCCCTGCAAGTCTTTTCAACATTTGCATCAAAGGATAATGCAAGCCCTAATGAGAACAAGCTGTCTCTGTTTTAGGTCTTATTAAAAATGCGCCACAGAAACATGTACAAAGCTTTAATAATTCAATATCCTCAAGGGTGCTGAAAAAAGAGTAGTGATGTTCTTTCTTATATAAGTATACAAGCTTTATTAATAGAAGGCATTAGCATGTAAAAATATACATGGAAGAAAATCTGCATGTACATACACAGGTAACACACCTTAGTTTTAGAGGAGACTCCTGAAACTTTGGTTTTTTTTGGATCAGGCTCATCTTCTACTCTTCTGGAAACAGAATCTTCAACAGGTGCTTTAAGAAAAAAAGCATGTACTATAGCCAATGTTTTATTCAGGGCAGGTTAAATAAGCAATAATGATGAAAAAAATCTGGTGGTATGCTTTTAATTAAAACGTTTTTTGGTACTCGGGATTGACCCCAGTACAGGGTCTGTGCGCTGAGTTACCTCCTAATCTGTTTCAACATTTCATCTGATATAAGTCATGAAGTTTCCCAGGCTAGACTTGAACTTGAAAGGTTCCTGTCTTGGCTTTCCACAGTGCTTGGTTTATGGAAAGGTGCTACCATGCCTGGCTGAAACCCTAGAGTTTCAAGTATATAAACTCACAAGGTACCTTGTTTTGCTTTATTATTTTGCTAGGGAGGATTGAACTAAAGGTCTCATGAATGCTAAGCATCAATCACTGAGCTACATCTCTTGCCCTTTTTAGACTTTGAGAGGGCCTACTAAATTGTTTAGGCTAGCTCTAAACTCATATTCTTCTTGCCTTAGCCTCCTAAACTGAGATTGCAGGTGTGCACCACTGCCCCTTGCAGTATTTTCTCTTTTGAGGGGAGGAGAGGGGTTTGGGGATTGAACTCAGGGTCTTGTGAATGTTAGACAAGTGGTCTTTAAATGAGCTACAGCCCCAGCCCTAGAAAATTTCCCTAGATTATCCCCATTTCTCTTTAACTTTAACAATAAGATGTTATTTCAGAAAAGCTACATTTCCTGTAATAATATTTATAGGATTATAGTTTAAAAATTATTATATAAATAATTTTTAAAAATATATTTTTTATCAGAGAAATACTTGCTTAATGGAAAGGCTGTCATCTCTCAAATTCATTATCTTTATAATGAGTTTTTTTTTTCTACTTTTCATTAATTTTACAGGCTGTTCAGGGTCTCACTACTAGATCGGAATCATTGTGATCTGCTTTTCTATAGCCTCCTAAAAGCTGGAAGTATAGACATGCACCACCATGTCGTCTTAATGCACCCCCCACAGGGGAAGGGCCAGCACAGTAGGACCTGGAATTCAATCTCTGGCCCCTGCACTTACTTGCAGGCACTTTTATCTGCTGAGCTATTTCGCCAGCCCTCGAATTCATTATATTCTACAAACCAAGATCCAATAAATGGTGTTTTGATTTTTTTTTTGTTTGTTTGTTTGTTTTTGTTTTTTTTTTTTTTTTTTTTGCAGTACCAGGAATTTAACTCAGAATCCTGTGCTGGCCAGGCAAGTGCTTATTCTACTGACCAATCTTCCTGGCCCAAATCTAATAAATGTTAAAATTATATATGTATTTTTGATACCAAGAGTTCTTTTTTTTTCTTGAGACAGGGTATTGCTATGCAGCTCAGGCTGGCCTTGAATTCGCTCTGTAGCCCAAACTGGTATCAAACTTACAACAATATTCCTGCCTTGGCCTTCCAAGAGCTGGGATTACAGGGTGTGCCATCACACCTGGAGATAACAAGAGTTTTACACACAGTTTTTAACCTTATAAAAACACCAACTATGCACACTCCAATGAACAGAAAAATGTTGTTTTGGTTAAGCACAATGTCTAGAAAATGAAGTCTTTCTAAGCTACACATTATAGTCTTTGACATCAGAATGAAGGTATCATGGTCAGCGAAATAGCTCATTGAAATAAATGCCTGCTTAGGGAAACACAGGGATGAGGGTTCGAACCCTAGAATCATATGCCATGCTGGCCCCGCTCCTGGGTGCACTAAGCTGGCCACTGAGACCGTGCCTGCTGGTGCATGCCTGTAATCCCAGCACTGGTGAGGCTGAAACAGGAGGAGGATCATATGTATCAGAGCTGTGTAGTGAGACCCTGTACCAAATATATTTACAAAAAAAAGAATAAAGGTATCAATAACATTCCTCCAGAGGCGATTAGTGGGGTCTTCAGATATGGCCCAGGGGTAAAGTACAAGCTCAGCATTCTCAAGGACCAAAAAAAGCTCTTTAAAACAAAGTGATATACAAACCAACAAACATTAGGATGCATCAGCAAACAGACAAGTGTGACAGAAGAATTCATTTGGGACTAAGAATTTTAAGCTGATTTAAACCCTGACTTGCTATTTAAGTTTCTAAAAGTCACTAGTCTTCTCAGGTTTCTTCAACTGATAATAAGATGGATTACATTGGATAACTTCAACTTCTCTTCAAACTAGAATATTAAAGAGAAAATTGTGCGAAACTTAAAAGTCGGTATAGAATACTTCAGAAAGGACTATTTCAGTTTCATTAGTTTTTCTTTTGCCTCTTTTCTTTTTTTTTTTTTTTTTTTTTTTTTTTTTTTTTTTTTTTTTTTTTTTTTTTTTTTTTTTTTTTTTTTTTTTTTTTT
>PVKA01045296.1:0-15621 GCA_004027165.1 Ctenomys sociabilis
TGAATTGGCATCAAGTATGAAAAGGTCCTTTAAAGACTTCTCCAAGTACAGCTTCTCTAACAGCTGTGGAGCACTCATCTCTGACGACAAAACAAAACAAAAAAAAGGGAGATATAAACGAAGGACCATATTATATTGAAATATATATATATATATATATATATATATATATATATATATATATATATATACACACACACACAAAATAAGATAGACATACAGTTACTTTCTCTTAGTTCAATGAGAAGAAAGACTTGTACTAATATTGTTTAGAAGAGGTATCATGTCTGCATCTTATACTGTGAGTAACCACTATGAAAACAATAATATGCAATGTATTAATTATTGTAACTGTCCTACTAACCTGTTTTGAAACTGTCTCATTGCTATTTCTTTCTCATTAAAATTAATTTAAAAAATTTTAAAAAAAAAGAATTTCATGGTGTTTTGGCTGAGGACCCAGCCAAGAACACGGCTAGTAACTTGGCTTTTCTTCTGCTAGATGGGGGTGTAGAAATGATGACAATATGGGACCTGCCCTCTAATCACCCAAAGCGTGATAGCCAAGGTTAAACCTGCTGTTTGTTCTCATTGAGCCCAGCATGATGTTTTAGGCTGAAGGCCCATATGCATTTGGTTTATTTTGCCAGGTGAATGGCAGGCCCAAGGTCACTCAGCAACTAAGCGAGCTTGTCTCTGGAAGTATTCCCCTTTATGCTGACGGCAGCCACATTTTCCATGCAGAAATTCAAGATATATGATGGACAAAGCATTTTTGGTGCTTCTGGATATGACAGACTGAAAGTTATGATTTAAATGGTGCAGTAGATATATCAGAGCCATTTCATGGTTTATTGAGGCAATAGGGCTGATAGGTTTTCAAAGGGTACATGCTGGACTGTTAACTGTTGTATATCAAATGTTAAGAGTGATGCTGAGGGATTTTATTTTGCAGCACTGAGGAATTAAAATTAGGGATTTTGCCTTGAGCTATACCCTAACCATTCATAGGTCTTTTTTTACAAGGTCTTGCTAAATTTTTCAAGCTAGGCTCAAACTTGCTGTCCTCCTCCTCAGCCTCCCAGAGTGCTAGGAATTTTGTGACACTATGCTTGGCTAGGCTGAGTTGATTCTGATAGGATTGTCTTTGAACAGGTAGAAGGAGGCAGTAGTTTGTGGACAAATGGAATTCATTGAATGTTCTGGTAGATTAGCGATAGCTAGATGAATAGCCAGATAAATAATATATCAACTAGTGCACATTTATATATTTATACAGGACCTAGTCTTCCATGTAAAATACATTGTGAATTTAGAGAAAAATTGCTAGTTAAGAGTTTAGTGGCTGTAGGTTGAAATTTTAGTACAATAAACACTTCTATCACTGAGGAAGGTATGAGCGAATGTACACTTGGAATTTAAGTCTTCTCAACTCTGATTTATGCCTGAACCACATGTCTTCTATCTAGTAAGGTATAATTTGGATACTTTCAGTCACAGGCTGTAATTTAATGTGTTAATAAATTCCAAGATAACTGCTATGTGTTTATGGTTTATAATGAGTCAAGTCAGGAAAGAGTGTATCATTATTTAGGAGAAAGTGCTATCTGGAAACTCCAAGTAGACAAATGGGCTTCTATTTGGGTTTTGTACTATTGCAGTCTTTGCCATGAGTTTTATATAAATATGAAAATGTCAAATAATACAAACTAGGAGGATTATGTTTATCCACAAGAAAAGTTTAGTGTGAGGTAGATCTTTTTTTCATGTATTAATCACCTGTGCTTTGTGAAATGTAACAGTTAGAATGGAGAAAACTGTGTCCTTCTAACCATGTATGCTGGGGGAAATGGAAGAGAAAAAATGACTTTTCAGTGAATGATGCTGTTGAGATTCTTTATGTTGGTCAGTGTTTAATGTGAATTTCCAAGTAGATTGATGTTGTTGTCCTTTTTATATGGCTCTGAATGAAGGAAGGAAAAATCGTAATAATTAATTGAGTGGGGTGTGACTTTGTGAATAGATAATGTTAGACTATGGAACATGATAGTAGACTATTAAATAATGAATACTTATTGCTTAATGCTTCCTAGGCTGAAGGAGACACTTTCTGAATAGTTCTCCCCTTTTTAACACATCAGCTTTCAGAATTGAAAACTTCACATGTAAAGTACATTGTTTTGGTTTAATTAACAAAGAGTGAGAAGACATGAATTGTTTGTGACAGTCCCGAATATTGATAACAGAAGACATTAATGCCTGCAGACACAGGCTACATGCTAAAAATCTGGAAGCAAAAACGCTGATTATGTTAGGCCAACGTGCTTTGACCTAGTTTTGTTTTTCTGCCTGTAAATTATGTCAGTATTAGTTACATCATGCCCGCGGATGAGCAATTTCACATTCTTGTTTATTTCAGTGCCTTATTATTAGTCTTGTATATTTAGTTCTGACCTCTGAGGAGCCAAACTAATCCTCATTGACTTGCATTTTCCTTTTGAAATGAGACTTCTGCCTGTAAAAAGAGGGGATTTTATGTATTAACAAAACAATCTAAGATACATCTTCAAAGACATTCATTTCTCCTTGATCCGGAGCCCCTGCCCTCTTGAAGGCTAGAGAGGCCATCCAGTTTTCTGCTGATCAGGATGAGTCTTGCTTTCTTTGTCTTAGAGGAATGAAGAGATTGCCATGCCTAGGACTGCCACAGTTGGATAATAAAATAAAATAGAATAAAATAAAATAAACCAGTGGGATTGAAGGACAGTCCCCAACCTGCTAGTGTCCTTAACTTCACCCTTTTCATGCTTCTGCCCTGCTTGCTCATCCAACTAAGCTGGTTAACATATTTTTCCTATTTAACATTTTTATTGAATATTTTTCAGATGAATTGTTTTGTTTTTAAAGAGTTGTTTTTTTTTTTTTTTTTTCCTGCCATTTAATACTTTATATCACTAAGGGAAAAACCATTTAATTCTTTCATACATTTATAAATTCTAATCTTCAAAGAATGTAAGTTCTTCTAGTGATCAACTTACATCAAATTTACAAGTCTAATTTGCTACCAAAAGACCTTGAACTGTTTTTGGTGCACATGTCTTAGCATTCCTTATTAACAAATGCAATCAGGCAAAGGCCCACAAGAATATGTATTTGTGGTTCCTCTGCAAAAATCTTCCATTTGCTCTTGTTTCCTAATTAAGGCTTTGAAGGTTAAAAATCCCTTTGTTGTTAGCTCTTTTGCAAATCCTCTGTCTGAAAGCAGAGAATGTAAGAAGAGAGTATGCTCTTCAAAGCATAACCAGACCAACTGAATTTTAGCCAGGTAAATTGCTGATTAGCTTTGGATCATTTAAAGAAACAGTATGAAAGCAATCAGGACAGGCTCAAGTCCTAAGTGTGTAAACCCAGGGGGCTTCGAGCATTGTTTGAATCAGTCAACCCAGAATTTTGTGTTCCTGTCTGATCCTTATGCTAATTTGAATAATGCCACCCCAAAGAAAAATTTTGTTAGAGGATTTCTGGAATCCCTAATTGGTACAAAATATTGTCATTATTAAGCTGGTGAAGTTGTGTTATACAACATGCTATGTTTCCAGTGGTGACATCCATTGCTACACAAAATTTTCTGATTGTCGAAGGCCTATGCAAATATACTTCCCTCATTGTATGCAAATAGTGACCTTCTGTAAATGCTGCTTTGTTCTGGGATTTTTCCCCACTTCACAATGTATCTAGGAGATCTTTCCATAACAGCACAGAGAGCTTCCTCCATTTTTTTTTAACAGCTGCATTGTATCGTTGTGACATGGTGCCATAATACATTTGATGATTCTCTTACTGGTCACATGAGCAATTACCAGTCTTTGCAGTGTTGACCAAGAAAAGCACTATAAGCAGAAAGAAAAGTTTGTTGTGTGCATTTAAACCAGTGTCTACTCTGTTGCCAGGAATCTCCTGGATTCACAGTTATCCTCTTCTTCCTGATTCAGGATCTCCATTTCCTCACAAATGGAGATTTTGTTTGTGGGTATAAATTTCCTTTACAAGAGGGATATTTATAGTCTTTCTTTGGGGCTCAAAATAATCTTTCTGTGAAGGAGGCATACTTCCTGTGGTTTATTCTGGTCTCTTATAAAGGCAACATGTAGCAACCCAGGACAATGCTGTACAGGGCATGAGTGTTTCACCTGTACCGAAGCCTGAGCTGAGAGAACCTGAATCTTTTATGGAAAGTGAGCATGCCTTCAGGTTGGCCTGGAGGGAGAGACTATCTATATTTTTAAAGGCTATTCACTACATGAATATTTATGAAATGATAATTTGGAACAAAGATAGTCAGACTCTCCGTCCATAGAATGCAGAAATGCAAGTGATCCATAGAGACTTTTCTTCTACTTATAATCCAGTGTGGTATATTTTGACCTTTGTTCCTCAACACTTGAAGAGTTTTGTAGAACTACTTAGGACAGGAAGAAGGAGATGGTTATTGCTCAGACATACAGGGAAAAATGAGGTAGAAAAGGTCATCTTCTAGTCTTCCATCATTCTACTAAGCACTCATGTCTGTTTTCCCAAAACATTGGGCTTCTGATTTAGATTTAATTTGACTAAAGTAATGTCTCTTTTTAAAAAATCGAAAAAATGCTATGTCTAGTACAATAGTGTTTCGATGTTATTTTGACAACAGTGAACTATTGCATAGTAAGAGAATGACTTCAGGCAATGCAGTTACAAACTTGAGACCCCAGTAGGAGTAAAGCAAATATTCCTATCGCTCTCTGAAGGTTTGATATTTGAGTCCATGAAATAAACTGGCAACAGGTAGATTAGCAAGAAAAAAATGTGTGAAAAAGCACTAGTGAATGTGTGTATAAGAGCTGCACAAAACATGAGACTGGAAGAGGGGTGGAAGCTTAAGTAGCATTTTGAATTACAGCATGGTCTCAGGGCTAGAGGCTTCTGGAGGGAGAAGAAAACAAGTTAGGGATGGTGAGGAAAGACAGTGCATGCTGGCTGACTAAAAAGTCTCTTACTGAGGCAGATCAAAGTCCCCCAGGTAATAGTACTCCAAAGAATCACAGGCACAGACCAAATTTCAGGTGAGTTTCCTGCGACTTAATCTTCTTCGAGTTGATAAGATTCCAAAGAAAGCGATCATCACAATCACTTCCCATTGTAGGAACCTCTTTTACCCTGATAAGAGAAATTCAGGGCACTCCCCACCCCCACATACATCTGGACGTAAGATGAGGGGGAGGTCAGAGGAATCCTGGACCAAGTCTGTGGGTCATAGCTGAAGCACTCAGCATGGTGAAGTTTTATATTTTGGGTATCATTTTCTGAAACCCAACAGATCCTTAGGGATCTTCAATCTTGAATTAATTTCTAAAATCTTCCAACCTTCTTTACTCATAAAATTGAAACAGCTTACAGAGTTTATATACTGATTAATTAAAGGATTACATAAAAATGACATATAAAGCACATAGTTATTGGTTAGATATGAAGCAGAAATGTCAAGTTAGGATCTTTTTCTCAGGAAACAAATTTCAGAGAAGTTGGAATTTCATAGACTGTCCCGTCCAGCGGGTCAGTCAACGAGGGTCACCTAGGAGAGGAGCGGGGAATGGGGGAGGGGACAAAGGACAGGAGAAGCGAGAAATGGAGACAAGACAGGATTCTGATCAAGTATCGTTTATTCAAGGAAGCGAAACGGCTTTTATAGCAGGGGAAGAGGAAGTCAGCATCACAGATGACGCGGGCGTACTAAGGCAATCTTATAGGCTAGCGGCACTCATGTGATCCGCTGGGGGAGTATGCGGCAGGAAGCCATGACGTGGCAGCTTTGCAAGAAGAGAAACCTATTTCCATAAGATAATGGAGGCTCTGGGGCTATCGTGCCTCCCACAGTAGACATCTCCATCTCTATATGTATGCTAAGGTATGCATACATATATGTGTGTACATGCACACAAATTGAGATAATGTATTAAATGTTTACAATGACCCCAAAGCATTCCTTTATGCAAAGGTATGTGTTCATGTGTATATTTGTGCTTATTGTGTATGTACACATGTATATATGTTTAAATATTCCTATAAAATGTTAAAAACCTTTATGTGTATGTGTGTGGTACAGGGGATCAAACTTGGGACCTTGTGCTTGCCAGACCTGCACTTATGTTGCTGAGCTAGCTCTCCAACCAATGAAAATTATTTTGTTTTTACTGAACAATATGTACCTATAATATAAATTCTTCCAATGTCATTTGTAGATATGGTCACTTATCATTAATTTTCATATTCTAATCCATGAAAACATTTCTTCATGTGTTTTGTTCTTTGTAGCACCTTAAATTGTTTTAACATTTACAAATGGGTGTTGTGGCACATGCCTGTAATCCAAGCACTCAGAAGGCTGATTCAGGAAAATCGCTGAGAGTTCAAGACCAGCCTGGGCTATAAAGTGAGTTCAAGGGCAGCCTGAACTACAAAGCGAGACTCTGTCTTTTAAAAAGACAATAAATAGATAAATAACTTCATCTGTATATTTATATTCATGAACTGAATTGTATTTATATTCATTCATGTATTTATATATGTATGTGTGTATATATATATATTTTTTCTTTTTTTGCGGAACCAGGGATTGAACTCAGGCCCTTGTGCTTGCCAGGGAAGCGCTTATTCCACTGAGCCATCTCTCCGCGGCCCCCTGTATTTATATTCTGAATGAAAATGAAAAATAACAAATGGAATAGAGCAAATATAAAAAGTACAAATGGAAAAGAAAGCATATTACTATTATTCATTATTATTTTATTATTAAATACTAGGCCTTGAATCTGTAAGTGTTCTACCATTGAGCTCCATGTTCAGCCTTTCATGAAAAAGCTTTAAAAAATAATTTTGAGATAGGGTCTTCTTACGTTGCTCAGGCTGGACACCAACTCTCTGTCCTGCCTCAGGCTCCCTATGAGCCCTACATGTTGAGATCGCAGGCATGTGTCACAATATCCGGCTCAGAGAACATCATAGAAGACATAGTGACAAGAGTGGCCATTACATTATTCTAAGGACAGAACATTGGGCAACTGTACAATTGTGACTGCTATCATTTGAATAGTCTTTTTTCAGAGCACTGTTGTTACAGAAAGTTTTTCTGGAGTTTTGTTTGCCTCTTGAGGCAGGATCTTTCAACATAGTTCAGCCTGGCTTTGAGCTCTATGCAGTCCAGACTGACCTGGAACTCCTCCTTCCCTAGCCTCCTGAGTGCTGGGATTACAGGCGTGCAGCACCACACCCTGCAGAAATATAGTTTTAAGATACTTTTTAGTTTGAGTAATTTCATATCATTAGGACGTTTGCAAAACAGAAAAATGTAAGAGACAGTCCCTTGTGCCATTTGCCTTCCTTTACCCCTCCTCTTTCTCTTATCTCTGACAACCAGTAATCTGTTTTTCTTCTCTGTTTTTTCCTGCCTTTTTGGTGCTGGGGATGGATCCCACACCCTTGGTTCAAGGCTGAGCTACAACCACAGGCCTCCACCTCTGTATCTTTTTTACTTGAAGAATATTGTGTAAATGTAACTAAAGTGTGTAGCCCTTTGAGAATGGCTTTTATTTCAATCAGCATAATTCTCTGAAAATTTGTCCAAGCTGTTGAATATATTTATATTGCTCATATTTTTTCCTATTTGTTGTTAATTAGCATTCCATGGTATGGATGTATCATCTTTTACCCATTCACTTTGTTCAAGGACTTTTACTTTGCTTCCTATTTGGGTACAAATAAAATCACTATAAGCATTTGTGTACAAGATTTCATGTGACCACAAGTTTCTGTTTCTCTAGGATAAATGCCCAGGAGTGCAGTTGCTAGGTCTTGTGGTAAGTGCATATTTAGTTTTATAACAAACTGCCAAACTGGATTCCACAGAGGCTAAACCACTCACATTCCCACCAGAAATGTCTCATTGGTCAAGGTTCTCGGCGTTCACCCTAATTTTTATTTTAACCATTTGCATGGTGTATAGTGATACCTCTTTGTACTTAATTATTACAATTATTGTTCTTTTGATGGAGATTGAACCTAGGTTCTTCTCACTGACCTATGTCCCCAGCCCTTTTTATTTTTCTGTTTTTATTTTGAGACCAGAGCTTGCTGAGTCACTAAGTTGCCCAGGCTGGGGTTGAACTTGAGTTCCTGCTGCTTTAGCTTCCAAATTGCTACAATTGCAGGTGTGAAGCATACCAGCTTTTGTATTGGATTTTAAAAGGTGAATAAGATAGTTTCTAATGTAATGTAAGTGCATTAGGTGACTTCCAGTAAAATTCTCACACCTCAGTGGACTTATCTTGATGCATGATTAAATTTTCTAAAGTATCTTCCACCTGTGATTGCTAGGTCTAGGGCTGAATCCTGACTGATATACAGAGAACAAAAAACATCCATGCTATGGAAAATATATGTTTAAACATTAGATCAGCTTTTCATAAAATACTAAGAAACACAGAGAATTGATACTTAAAACAAGGCAGACCCTCACTCCCACACATATTTACTTAGAGGAATAAGTACATTAAGTATTAGGAAAAAATGCTGAGTCTATTTAGATTCTTCCTTTCCCCCAAGATATTTCCCATATTTTTGCATTTGCACACATTAAATAGGGGTGCTATGCACCTTCATTGTTTGCTTATGTTTATATACCCAAACATATATGTACAGGCTTTTTGGTCTTGAATCTGAAATGGTTCTCAATGTAATCTAGGTTTTTTCAGGGTAGGGTTGTTCACCTGCAGTTGTTGACATTTGGAGGTTAATAAATCTTTGTGGGGGCTGTTTTGTGTATTTGTGTGTAAGAACTCAGGAGCATCCCTTATCTCCACCCACTGTATGCCAGTAGTGCCCCACTTCCCAAAATGTGCTAACCTCAGATGTCGCAAGACATCACCTTTTGTCCACTGGAGGCTGAGTCAACCTCCCTGAGAATCACTAGCCTAGGTAGAAGAAGCTTTGTTGTCTCCCTAGAGTGGTTGAACCTTGAGAATTGCCCTGCCATCAAGGGGCAAGATTTAGTGCCCACTTGGCTTCTGGTCACTATCAATCTCGTTAAATTTGTTTTTGCATGTTATGGCTGTATATTCATAGTTAATGGAAGACCATACTAACCTTTGTGCATGTGTGAGTGTGTGTGTGTGTGTGTGTGTGTGTGTGTGTATGTGTGTGTGTGTGTGTGTGTTAACAAGTGCTGGGGAATGGACCCAGGGCTTCCTTCATGCTAGGTAAATACTATATCACCACGCTACATCTTTACCTCTTTTTAAATGTTTTCTAAGATGGACATGGTAACACATGCCCGTAATTTTAGTACCTGAGAAGCTAAGGCAAGAGGATTCCTGCACATTTGAGGGCAGCCTTGGGCTACATAGTAAGTTCAAACCCAGACTAGATTACATAGTAAGATCATATTTCAAAAAAATTAAAATTTTATTTATTTTTATGTACTGGGTCTCACTACACAGCTTGGATTCATAGTGATCCCCCTGTTTTCAGCCTCTCCAGAGCTGGGATTATAGGTATGTGCCATGACTCCCAGTCTTGGTGGCTGGCTCAGCGGGCCTGGGTGAGGGGCCAGGGCAGCATGTGGTGCTAGGTATCGAAACACGGTCCCTGTGCTTGCCTAAGCAGGCGATTAATGTATTCAGCTATCTCACCAGCCCTTACAAATTTTGTTTTGAGATGGAGTCTTGCTAAGTTGCCCAGGCGAGATCTTGTTGCATAGTTCTATGTAGCACTAAACTCACTACGTAGCCCAGTAGGACCCTGAACTCTTCAACTTCCTCAGTGCTGGGATTGTAGGACGTGCCCCATCATGCCTGGCTATGATATTTTTAAAAGGCACTTAAAACTCTAAAACAAGCAAGGGAAAAATGTGATTATATCTTGAAATTTAAATTAAGTTTACGTGATAACATAATTATTATATAACTATAGAAAATAGTATTTTTACATTAAAACATATTTATATCATTTTATGGCTAGATGTCCCCCTAAAGCCACAGGTGGTCATAGGTGGGGCTTTTTCACTGGTAGGTGGATCTAAAGTTTATGAGCCTGGAACTGATTCATGGTGCAATGCAAGGTTCTAGGGTAGTAGGACTGAGGGTGAGAGTGCTTCCCAACCTACGTAGTCAGGATAAGATACAAGGCACAGAAAGACACTGTTAAGGTCCCTTGTTGCTTTTGCTGTCTTTATCTGCAATGAACTGCTTTTCTCCTCTGCAATGCCATCCTGTCTTGGAGCCAGCTGATTATGAACCGAAACCTCTTTAAATTGTGAGCTAAATAAGCCTCCCCCTTTAACTTTAACTTGGGGTATCAGGTATTTCATCTCAACACTGAAAAAAGCACTTAACATATAGGATTATCAAATTTTAGTATATGATGTATTTTCCTATTTTAGAGTAACAATTAGCCAAAAATTTTGTTTGAAATATTACAAATAGTGTATGCTTACCAACATTAGAATGAAAATTCATGGTATATATTTACATAAAAATTACAGATTACTTGAAAGACAAATAAATTATAATCTCATATAAAAATTAGCTGGGTGTAGTACGGCAGGCCTATAATTCCAACACTCAAAAGGCTGTGGCAGGAGTACCACCGAGTGTTCCAAGGGTAGTGTGGGCTACATAGTGAGTCCAAGAACAGTCAGACTACATAGCAAGATGTTGTGAAAAACCAAAATAAATAAGTGTACAAATAAACAAATAAATAAATAAATACTTCCTGTATGAGTTGTAATTTTTTCTTTTCTTTCTTTCTTTTTTTTTTTTTTTTGGCAGAACTGGGGATTGAACTCAGGCCCTTGCATTTGCCAGGGAAGCGCTTATTCCACTGAGCCATCTCCCCAGCCCTAATTTTTTTCTTTTTGGTACTGCCAATGGAACCCAAGGCCTGGCTCATACTAAGCTTCTATGCATGTTCTTTGTCACTGAGCTACATTCCCAGCCCTTAATTTGTAAACTTGAATTCCATCTTTAGTTTTTATCATTCCCTCATTTTATTGGTAACAGAAAAGAAGTTGCAGCTATGTGCCCCAAATTCTGACGGTAGTTACCATTAACTCAGTGCCATTTATGTCCCAGCCTGAAGACTATGCTATAGAGTTGTGCTGTAATATAAATCCCCCGGGAATGTTGAAGCCATCCAGAATGAAGCATTCCTTTCTCAGAAGTAGAGATTTATGAACTGCCAGGAGGCATTGCTCTTTCTAGATGAAGGCGTGCCTTGAACTGTTCTCACCCATGTCTATGCAATTGTGATTCCAGCCAACTAAACTCAAGTGACAGTTCAATACAGCCAAGCTTCATTACCAGCAGAGCTCACACTGAAATGTACACTGATCCCTCCAAAATAATAGAATGTGTTTAGAAATGTATTAGTTTCCATAGCATGGCAAATAGTACTCAGAAGTATCTTGAAAATGCTTGACTTGATTTAAGAAATATCCAGAGGTATTTGTAGATTATGTTGCAAGGTAACCTTAGAAAAATAAACATTATATTCCTAAGAATCAAGAGAATGAGCCTCTTTTGTTTGTAGGAGTACATAGGATAATTTTGGCTTTTGTACTGATGGTACAAGTTACTTGCTTAGACTCAAATCACCCTTCTTGGAGGAAATGCTAGAAATTTTCTTTATAGAATTTGTATTCCTTCAGAAAGTCTCTAGGATGTTATAACTTTGTAATACCAGGCATCCTTCCTGTGACTTCACTTACGATTCATGTTCTAGTGACATTATACAATTTCCCATTCCTATGAGCCCTTGTGTTGCTTACAGAGTAAAAAGTTCATTGATGTTAGGTTTTAGAGTTTTATGGCAAGGAGTTGCTAGAACTTCCAGTAACTTGCCTCTAATTTCTCATTACCTGGCAGGCTCTTTATTTTAAAGTGACAGTATCAGTATCATTCCTTGGATAAATCTCATAATGCTACCTCTATCCTCAGCTGTACTCAGCTTTGCCTTTTTTATGCTGTTATGTACAAGGAGTCTTTTGAGCTTTCCTTTAGTATCTGGTAAAGTGTTAGTTCTGGGACTCCTACAAGTAAGAAAATCCATAGATACTCAAGTTCCTTGTATAAAATAACACATCACATACAATCTCTTAACAGAGTTACATATACTTTTCTTTGAGACAAGGTCTTGATGTGTAATTCAAGCTGGACCTCAACTCACTATGTAGTCCAAGGTGACCTTGAACTTGCAATCCCTCTGTCTCAGCCTCCCAAGTGCTGAGATTACATATGTACATTACATCCAGCTCTCCAGTTATTTTAAGCCATGTCTACTTTACTTGCAATATGTAATGCAAAGCAAATGATATGCAAGTCATTGTTACACTGTACTGGTGTGGGAACAACAGTGAGGGGAAAAAAGAGTTGTACCTATTTAGTAGAGATTACTTTTTTCCCCCAAATACAATCAGTCCACAGTTGGACGCCACTGAGGATATGGAACCCTTGCATATGGAAGACTGGCCATGTAACATGACCTTTTAGGCTTACAGTTGCTTCATACAAATTGGGATCAATTTGCTGAGATTGGATCGGCAGCTGGACATTCTTTCCTGAAAAGACTGCAACTCAAGTTGATGGACACATTACCTAGCCTATAAAGTGTGAATAGAGAAAGGCTCCCCCCAAGCTCCAGTGGTTTGATAATCCTATTCAACAGATTCATCTTTGAGGCATCTAGCGAATAATTTGAAATTTCTTCAGCTTACCTATCTGTTGAATTTGTGTTACTAAATTAAAGTAAGCTTTTAAAATGTACTATATTGATTGTTTGGGATAAAATGGCACTTCCATGTAATGAATATCATAATTGAGGCTGTAGAAATTTTCAGGTACTCAGTACTAAATTTCATCAGAGTCTCTCAAGCTGTAACATGAAACAGTACATTCGATATAAGAGAATTTAATTGGCAGTATATATTAGAAACTGAGTGTTTATTGTTTTCTGATTTTAGAAAGTTTTTTTTAAAGATGAGTTCTCCCTATGTAGATCTTGCTTGCCTTAAATTTGTAACAATCCTTCTTCCTCAGCCTCTAGTACTGGAATTATAGGTGGGCACCACCATACCTGCCAACAAAGCCTTCACAAATCTTTCAAACTTGCACAATACTTTGATTTTTTTATATTTAAACTAAAGGTAGAAAATGTAACTTCAAGAAAACTAGAGGACTTCTTTTTTTTTTTTTGTACTTTTTTATTTCGGTACCAGGGATTGAACTCAGGACCTTGCACTTGCTATGCAGGCATTTATTCCGCTAAGCTATTTCCCCCAACCCAAGGACTTCTAATTAGTTCTTGCCTAAGGTAATGCAGTCTTACAGATTTTAAATTATTATGTTCTTTATATAAAGAATAAAAAAATCAGGACCCCAAATTTAAAGACTCGATCCAAAAATGGGCATCAGAGATGAATATACACTTCTCAAATGAAGAAATACAAATGGCAATAAATATATGAGAAAAAATGTTCAGTGTCTTTGGTCATTCAAGAAATGAAAATTAAAACAACAATGAGATTCCATCTCACCCAAGAAAGAATGGCTAACTTCAAGAAGTCAGCCAATAACAAATGCTAGTTGGGGGTGCTGGGGAATCTGAGGAATGGATAATAAACACGGTATTTTTACACAATGGAGTATTACTTAGGTATAAAAAAGAATAAAATTGAAGCTTATTGGTAAATGGGTGCAACTAAAGAACATACTCTTAAGTGAAATAAATCAGACCCAATATGTGCAAATATCATATTGTCTACTTAATGTGAGCACCTGAAGAGAAAATAAAATCTGAAGGGTACAATGTGCACTGAGAAAAGGGATTAAACCTTTTCAAAGTAAAGTAATTACTAAGTTGAGGAGAAGGACAAGAGAGGTAGTAGGGGAAAGAGATTTATCTATGTATGTAAGCAGGATACTTTGGACAACTGCACTGTGCATTTCTGCTGCTCTGTAGAAAGGAGCAGTTGGTGCTTAATTTGTTTTGTCTCTTTTTAATTCTTTGACCTCTTTATCTTCTTAATTTTTTATGTATTTCTTTTTTCAATTTTACATGCATATATCTGGTAATATGCACAACTAATTTGAAGACAGCAAGTACTGTAAAATTCACATTATTTAGTGAAATTCTGTCTTCATACTATTTTGTATTGTCTTTAAAAATAAAAATTGAAAAATAATAATAATAAATTATTGTGTTCTTTATGATTTACATCAATGTAAGCTGATCATTTTCTTAGAGAAAAAACTGCTTTGTTTTCATTCTTTTCTTTTTTTGCAGAGCAGGGGATTGAACTCAGGCCCTTGAGCTTGCCAGGGAAGCACTTATTCCACTGAGCCATCTCCCCACCCCCTGCTTTGTTTTATTAAATTTCGAGTTTTTTCATACAGCTCTGTTTTAATGATCAAGACAATCTGGACATAAAAATCATTTTAAGAATATATTTAAAGACAAATTATCATATATATCATACATATTACATATTTGTTATTTTTTTCTTTTTTCTTTCTTTTTTTAATTTTTGTTTTATTGAAGTACAAATATCAATGAGATAGTTTTAAGATACCTTGACAAGATGGATTTGATAAATTAATACATTGCAAACTGTTTTCATAATGTATTGGTATCATAGAAGGTGCATACATGATATTAGACTTACAGACAGTGTTACACCATATGTCTCTTATTAGTAAATAGAGTGTAGCTGTTTGCGTATCTTATTTTTTATACCTGAATTACATCAAAGATTCAATAATTAATACTTTCTACCTTGATATTTTCCTAGTGGTTGTCCAAAGTACTAGAAGCTGACATAATATCCTGTCCAACCACCATTAGTGCAGATCTTGCCTCTCATAGAATTATGTAGAAGCACAGCGTTATCTATCCCAACTGTACTGTCCATACATACACCTCATGATTCTTCCTTTCTATACCCCTTCCTTTGTCTACACCTGTCAAAGATGGGCACTCCATTGTCATTCAACTAACTTAGGTTCATGAACTCGACAACACAGTCCTACACAGTCCAGCATTCCACAACAATGGTGAGTTATCTGAAGAAGTTGTTGACCATAGCCATTTACAGCTCAGCTTAATATTATGGCCCCACGATGTATACTTCATTTTTATACTTTTCTGCTGGATGGTTAAGACCTAGATAGATCAAGACTTATATACCAACACATGTACTTTATGTTTCTTATGAGGTCAGTGAAGTCCCTCAGGGTTTATCTTGTAATCCTGTACCTTATTCTGTAGATCCTTTGTCTGTGTCATCCATGTGGATGAGTCACAGCCAATGCTTGACCAGTTTGCTCTCTGTGAGAGCCTGAGAGAAAGTTTTCTCTTCATGTGACTCTCCCCAGGCACACTATAGAACTTCGATCTCTTTCCTCTGTGGCTCCATAATCTCCTTGTTCAGAAAATTTGGAGCTCAACTGAGTTTCATGATGTTGCAGTACAGGTTCTCCTATGTCCTGAGTCTTCGCTGACCTTGAAAGGCTAGGGCCAAAATGTTGGCTGGCCTTG
>PVKA01045297.1:0-15622 GCA_004027165.1 Ctenomys sociabilis
CCCACTAAATTCATGGAAACTAAACAACACCCTACTCAGCAATCAATGGGTCGCAGAAGAAATTCAACAAGAAATTCAACAATATCTACAATTCAATGAAAATTCAAGTACAACTTACCGGAATTTATGGGATGCGATGAAAGCAGTTCTTAGAGGGAAAATAATAGCTATAAACTCACACATTAGGAAAATGGAAAGGGAACAAATTAGCACCTTAATGTTGCACCTCCAACAACTAGAAAAAGAAGAGCAAACAAAACCCAGAGCGCAAAGATGGGAAGAAATCATAAAGATTAGAGCAGATATTAACTCAATTGAGATGAAAAGAAGTTCTCATTTACTTGGGGGCGGTGGCTCCAGAGGGGTGGTTGGGTCCCGAGAGCATGGTAAATGGTCTCACTCAGGAGGTGTGCCTGAGTTTTGGTTCAGAGAGGTACCGCGGGCTCAGGGAAGCTGAAAGCTCTCCCACACACTCGCTAGGCCTGGGCTGGGCTGGGTGTGGAGTGCAGGGTGGGCTGTGCTGGCTGTAGATGGGCAGGGGAGGTCTGTAGAACACCAGGAAAGGTTTCTCTCACATGACGGGTCTGTTCTTGGTCTCAGGGCTTCAGGAGAGAGCAAAAGCTCTTCCATACACTCTCAGGCTCTGGGATTGTGTGGATCTGAAATGGTCCCCAGAGCGCAATGGAAGTTCTCACTCACAGGGTGGGCTGTGCTGGTTCTGGAGTGGTGGGGGGAAGTCCAGAGGAAGCTGGGAAAGGTCTTTCTTGAGGAGCTGGCCTGGGGTTGGTAGGGTGGGAGAGAGTAGAAGCTCTCCCACACAATTGTGGGGCCTGGGGTTGGGCCTATTTATCCCTATGTTGTTAGGGTTTTTACTTACTTTCTATTCCAGACTATATAGAGTTTCGGTTTTAGTGTTTGAATCTTTGGCTGATTTTGACTAGTTTTGTGCATGGTGATAGACATGGCTCTATTATAAGCTTCTGGCATGTGGAAAGCCAAGTTTTACAGCACCATTTAATTTTTTTTTGTAGCCACACAGCCCACCCTGACAACAGCGCTGGTGTAGCATGTGGTGCAGGGGATCAAACCACAGTCCCTGCCCACTTGGCTAAGCTCGCATAAGCAGGCACTTTAGAACCTGAGAAATCTCACTGGCCTCCAGCACCATCTTTAAAGAGGCTACCTTTCTTCTAATGAACATAATTGGCCCCCTTGTCAAAGATAGTGTGGCTGAGTGTGCTTGTGATTGTGTCTACATCTTCTAATCTGTTCCATTGATCCTCAGGTCTTGTTTTTATCCCAGTACATGCTAACATCATCACAGAAGATTTTAGAATAATTCCAGGTCAGAGATTGCGATACCTCATGCCTTTCCTTTGTCTCCCAGGTTTGATTTTGCTATTCTAGGTCTCTTTTCATTCCAGATAAATTGTAGGAATATTTTATCTAGATCTGTGAAGCATACTAATGCTATTTCAATTGAAATTTCATTGAATCTGTATAATGATTTTGGGAGTATGAACATTTTCAAAAATGTGGATTTTTTTCTATTCAGAAGAAAGGAACATCTTGCCATTGTCTGCAATCCTCTTTGATCTCTTTTTTTTCAGAGAACTATAATATTTGCTGTTCAAATCTTATACTTCCTTTGTGAAATTTATTCATAAATATTTCGTTTCTTGGGTGTTATTGTAAATGGCTGTTTGTTGTTTATGTTCCTGTTTTCTTTTCTTTTAAAAGGGAAAAAAAAATGTAACTTTTGTATCTGACAAAGTCAGTCAGAATTTACACCAAAACCATGTACAGCAGCTTGTAGTTCTTTTGTCAGTGTCAGACATCTGGATGAATCACGGCCATTGCTTGACCAATTTGCTCTCTGTGAATGCCTGGGAGAACTTTACCTCTTTAGATGACTTTTTTAGGCACACTACATATCATTGATTACCCTCCTTTGTGGCCCTAGAATCCCCTTGATTATGAAAGTTGGGACATATTGAGTTACAGAATCTTATAGTACAGGTTCTCCTATGTCCTGAATCCTCACTGACCTTGAAGGGTCTTCATTTAACTGTGTTTTAACCATCCATCAGAAAAGTATAACCACAAGGCATAAAAAGTAATGTCAGTAATATGCTGAGCTGTTAAAGGTCTCATGTCAATAACTTCAGACAATTGCCAGTTCTGCTGATAACTCATTACTATTATGGACTATTGAACTATATTAGGTTGTTTTGCTGAATTCAAGTACCTACAATGTTTAGACTGGCATCAAGTTTGAAAAGGCCCTTTAAAGACTTCTCCAAATACAGCTTCTCTAACTGCCATGGAACACCCATCTCTGGTAAAACAAAACAAAGAAGGGTATAAAAGTAAAGGACCATTTTGTAGTGAAAAAATACGTATAACAAGATATTTAGGATAGATAGTCAGCTACTTTCTCTTAGTTCAATGAGAAGAAAGGTCTGTACTGGTATTGTTTGGACAAGATATCATGTCTGCATCTTGTCAACAGAGTAACTAGTGTGAAGATAGAAATATGCAATGCATTAGTTATCTTAGCTGTCCTACTGGCAGGTTTTGAGGCTGTTTCACTAATATTTTATCTTTTTTTCTTATTAAAATGAATGAAAGATTAAAACAAGAAAATAAAATAGAAAAAAGAAAAAGGAAAGAAAACAAGATGAGCTGTGACATCCAGGGAGAATTCCTCCACTTGGCTTCTCCAAGCCAGATAATTGGTGGATTGTGAAGATGAGAAGCTCTCCAGCTCTTCATGAAGGAGAGCACCATGCTCCTTCCTAAGTCGCCAAAGTATGAATACTGTTGAGCGTTGCCTCACATAGTTAGCAATGGGTACAAATGTAATCCAAAGGTTAGAGACTTATGGTGCCCACAGTGGCTATGGATGGATTCTGTTCAATGCCTGGCAGTCATTTGGATGTCATCTTCCTGTGGGCAGGAAGAACTTGATGAATATTGCCGCACAAACTCATATAGTCTGTAGCTTTAGAGGATGCTTTGCAAATGTGAATGTGTTCTGTTATGAACTAGGAAAAATACTTAGTCTGGGAAGTGAAAAGAAAGACAGAGATCAATGTCAGGTCCTCATGAGGAGGCAGACAAGTTGGGACCTCTGCTTCTGATGTACAGTCAGCAAACCTCCTGCCCAAGAAATTTGTCCCCTAGTGAGAGAAAATCTCACACACGACATTTTGTTTTATTCTACAGACTAAGTTATTGTTGGTATATGTTGCATTGTGTACTGAAAAGAAAATCCCTTTGAGTTCAGGCAAGCTCTTCCTCACTGAGCTACATCACCAGAGTATTTTACATTGTTTAGTAAATGATATTTCACTAAGAAAACAGTTTGGGAATTAAATTTGGCACTCTTGCTGCAGTCTCACGAAAATCTTGAGTTACTGGCATGTGTCAAGAACCAAAGAGGTCTGCTCTTTTTAGAAATCTAATATCAATCTCTAACACAACAAATGTAACAAATGCAATTTTGGAACAGTACCTTAGCAGCAGGAAATTAAGTATATCTCATCAAAACCTGATTAGAACTGCAATGCAGTTCTACAGTGCTATGGGAAACATTAATTAAGTTAGTTAGAAGGCAAACGCAAATCTTCACTGTCTCAGTGGCACTCATTCCCGATTTCCTAGAAAAACAGCCAAAAGAGTGAATGAAATTTCATTTATTTCTACAGTTGTTATGTCACTTAAAATACTGAACAGGAACACTTACTCTGAGGCTACAATTACCATTTTTTCCAATAATATATTCACAACACTGATTTGATGAAATTCATACAATGCCTTTATTTAAATCGTTTGTCATAAAATGTTGCAGAAAATTTCTCGCAGTAAATATTATGATAAATTGTTAGTTGTAGGGATCATTACCTAGACTATGTTTCATTGCACACAATTTTTGAATAAGTATGTGAATGTATATTTTGTAATTTTCATAAGTAGTATATACCATGCAATTCAATGTTTTAATCACATATTTTGAAAGCATTAAATTAAATTACTGAATGACTTTCCCATCTTTCCAGAAATCTTACATCATCCAAAATAAGAAATTTTGTATAAAGTAAGCATCATTTCCTCAGTCTCTGTTCCTTACTGCCTCAGATATTCATGATTCTGATTTTGAAATGACAATATCAGCCATATGACAAATAGAAAGATATACAATTTGTTCCAATTTATTTCACTTAATATAAGGTCTATAAATTGAATCATATATTGAGAAATATTTCAGAATCTCATACTGTTTATGGATGGAATATTTTGTGCTCTAGTTACAAACCATATATATATTAGCTATTCAATTACTCATGGGCATTGCTACTTGGCAGTGTAGAAAATTTTGCTATAAAGAGTTATCTACAAACATTTGTGACCTTGCTTTCAATTCTTTCAGGAATAACAGAATTGCTGAATTCAATGTTAGTTACATGCCCAAGTTTAAGTAACTTCGACATTATGCAAGTGCTTATGCAGTTTACACTGTGAAGGGCAATTAAGGACTAGGAGGTTATAGTCACCTTGTGCACACTACTACATTCCAGGGTGCTTCCATATTAGCACTCATATCAACACCCAATGCAAATTATTAAGCAACTTATTTAAAAAGGAACGATGTTCTGAAGGAACTCAAAATCCAGAGCACAAACTTGCTATATTTGTGTCTCTTGTCCACGAGAAATACAGAATTGGGAGACATGAGTGTCACTGAAGACAAACACAGAAGGGCTGAACGCAGGGTAGGCTGAGGAGAGCAGCACAGCAGTGTTTAAGAGCCAGGGGCTGGGACTCATGGTCTGGGTTATCCACAATGATAAAATGCCAGCCAGAGCATAAAAGGAGACGAACATACTCGCCAGAATCAGCACTGTGCAGCTTGCTCTGGCCTCATGAGAAGATGTGGGGGACACACGGTGGCTATGAATGTGCTGGATGTGCTGCTTGTGTCTGTGTAATAGAAAGACCATGGAGCCACTGGTCCAGACCATGACACCCAAGAAGGTCCAATCAGTAAAGAAGTAAATGGTTGCGGTTAGCATGAATGTCAGACCTTTTGTAACAGCAGCGTAGCAGTATCTGTGCGTGTTTTGCATGCTCGTGTTCCTGCTGTTCTTTGGTCCTGTTACATTCACAACAGTACGTGCATTTATCAGGAAGTTCAGGAGCCAGCAGAGAAAACAGCAGAAGCCCAGATATTTTCGGGATTTAATTTTAGTCTCTATCCACCCTGAAAACCTTTGGCCAATTATAATGGCTTGGAAGCAAGTGAGTAGGGAAGTGGTGCTGAGGGTGACCCCTCTGGCCACTCTGTGCAAGTAGAAGACAAGCTTGCATCCGGTCTCATCCAGGAAATCTCTCAGTTCAAAAGCAGCCATTGTCTGAGGAATCCCTTTGGAGAACAGAACCAGGATGTTAGCTATGAAGAGCTGAATGAGAATAGCATCTATGAGTCTCAACGCTGGAGAAGTGAATAAGGAAATGTTATACAGGCAAAGGAGTACAGAGTTTCCAAAGATTCCAACACTGGTCTGAGTGAGGAAGACTAAAGCCCAATTTAAATTAGCTAAAACCAATCCATCCATTTATACAAAATGCTGAAATTGTGTCTTGTTTTAATGGGAGAAAACTCGATAGAAATTATTTCCCTGATTACATCCAGAAAACGTGTTGTCTCACAAAGCCCATCACTGTAGGAAATATGCAAGTAAATAGCACGTGCTTTGTGCAGATCCAGGTGGTTACCACAGCATTATTTGCATCAGTGACTGGAACTTAGGCATCTTCAATCGATGTAAGTGAAGAAAAACTGAGAAGCCCCCAGTGCAGGTCTGAATAGCTCTTGTGATGAGAGAGTGCTGAGGAAGTTATCCTTCAGGAGTACAGCAATATTACAAAGCTTGAATGGCATTATAAGTGGCTAGAGAAGCAGGAAATATGTCAACAAGCATTTTCCAGTACTGAGGAATAGAGAAAATTTAAAGTAATACGTATTTTTCTTCATGTAGTCATAGAAATAAAAAGGATCTTTGTCCATGAACTTTTTCCTTTTCGAACTATGTCTTTCCAAGTGTTTAATTAGTGTTGTTTATTCAAAACAGTCTACTCAATGAAGTTTGCATTAAGATGTGAGATCAATTAATTAATTTTCTCTCTTTTGGTGTTGCGAAGTAGTCTTATTTGTTTGATCATACTAAGTATAATGAGATACAAGTTAATATTTTTCACAGAATTTGAATTACAAATCCCCAAATCAGACTGTCTCTATTTTTAACGCAATTTCAATTATTTATTATTATAATTTAAATTATAATAATATAATAATTTCCATTATTTATAATCTAATGTCTGTTAGATTATATTTGGTGAATTTAATGTCATAAAAAGTTCAGAACAATAAGATCTAAATGCTGTTATATGTTCAGGAAAACAAATGTGAATATTAATGAGATTGCATGCATATATTCAAGTGCTAGCATTATGTAAGTTTGGGAAGGAATGCGTTTTGAGCTGTTGTATATAAATGAGCTGGCAACATTTTGATGAATGACCTGTAGAGATTAAGGTGGCAAACTCAGATATGAGAAAACCTGAAGCCCCGCCTAGCAAATATCTCATTTTTCTATTTCTTAGAGAGAATACAAAATGGTAAAGAAAACTTTAGAAATAAAACAGAATCTCATGAAACAAAATAATAGGTTTTTCATAATGGCTGCTGTGCTGTATCATTTCATCTTCAAATTATTAGTTTATATTATAAGATATCAAAATGCAAAATTGTTAGAAAGAAAGAAGGGACAAGAAGTTAAGCAGAAGATCAAAAAATTAAGCATTAATTTCTTCTTTTAATAGCCCACAGAAAACAGGTGCATGGTTATGCAAACTATCCTACATACATACATACACGACTATTTTTCCTTTGTTCATTGAATTCTTTTACTCACCTTAATTTTTCCTTCACTTTGAACAGATTCCTTTCCTTACACCATATATATAGAACATTTCAGATTTTATTTACTCCTTAAAATTCTAACAACATTGAGACAATATGATATTTGCACACATGGGTCTGATGTATTTCACTTACCATTATGACCTCTAGGAAAAATAGAGCCCAGCTAATCTTATGTCGCTTGTCATATTTGCAAACATGAGATATTTGGGGTTAAGTAAAGGCCTTTTTCATATTATTTATTAAAGTTTCTTATGTGAATAAGAAGTTGTGCTTTAATCATAAACGTTTTCCTGGTTGGATCATTCCAGGACTTGCTGTATACATATGTGTGCTGGAACCGCTCAAGAGATTGATGTCTGAAGATTGATTAGCTGATGTGTTTGGAAATACCAACAGATTAGAATCACATGCAGAAGTTTGGACACAATCACAGGGTCTTTTAATCTGGTGAAAAGTTAGTCTTAATCACTGATCCATTTCTAGGTATGCAACATGCTCCCATCCTTAAATATGAGTCCCATTTTAAAACATGAGATTTCCAGTATGCCTGTTGTGAAGCAGGCGGGTCACCTTACACTGACCCAAGAATTTGCCAACAAATATGAAATTAGTGGTGCACTGTTTTCTGCAGGCCACAGACAGAGTAATTATACTTTTTCCACAATTATGAAGTGTTTTGGAGACATACAGTTATAGCCAGCCATAAGGAAAATTACTACCACAGATTTCAAATTTTCCTAAGGATCTCAATGCAGGATGTAGGTTCAGGAGTACAGGAACCTAAATCAAGATGCTGGAGCACAGGAATTGTAGGCCAGTGCTGACAGGGCAACAGGATCTGGTGTCATGTGTTCTGGCTTGTATTTCAACGTCCCCCAAAACTTCATGCACTCATAGGTGGGGCATTTTAATTTTTTTTAATTTTTAAAGAATTTATTTGTAACAGCATCTTACTCTGTAGCTTGAACTCACAGTGATTGTCCTGTCTCAGCCTCACCAGCTCTGAGAATGTGGGCTTGTGCCAACAGATCTGCTTCCCAGAACAGCAGCATATACCTGTGGTATTGGGGCCAGCATGGCATGTGGTACCAGGGATCAAACTCAGGTCCTTGTGCTTAATATGCAAATACTTAGACCACTGGACTATCTTCACCTCTGATATGGCTTTTTAGAACAGTCTGGTTCCAGAATGTGTGATGTCAGCATTAAGGTTGTGTGGTATTAATTAGTCAACCAGATAATTTAGCATAGGTTTAGGTGTGAACAATCAAAGGCCCACACTGGCTGTGGCTGGCACCACCTTTCCCAAAAAATACTTGTAAACTGGATAAGATAAAGGTATAAAGCAGGGTTTCTGCTTCCCTGCTTGGTGCTTGCTTGCCATAAGTGTTTCTCTTTTTCCATGTTGCTCTGTTATGCTGCACTTGCTAAACTCAGCTGCCTATGAAATGAGACCTGTATAGAGTTTTAAATGAATTATAGAGTTCCTCCTTTAACTTGTGAGTCTTTATTATGTTGTTTTAGAAAAACAAAAGAAAACTAAGAAAGTATTTTCACACATGTCATATGAGGTTATTGCTCAAATTTTCTAATTTTGTTCAAATATATAAAGAAAGACAGTCCACTTACCAAATGCAATATTTCTTGGTTGAGTAGTTCCTGTGAGCATAGTGGAGCATTTGTGCAAATGGAACACTTTTCCTGAGATAAAGGGTGGGAAAGTGTGAGGTCATCTCCTTCCTAGGAAGTGATTATCATTTCACCTAAAAGTTCTGTGACAGCTCCTGAATGGGGATTTAATGTGATCTGAGGAAGCAAAGGTTCAACATATTATCAGAAATTAGCAAGAAATTCATTGTGTGATCCATGCAATGTTATGGAGGTGGAAACAGGTATGGAGAAACATAATCTCTGATGCCTGGAGATTCTATGAGAAGTTTATGTTCATGTCAGATGCCCATTTGTGGATTGGATCGTTATATTTTGGGACCCTAATTTTTTTAGTTCTTTATAAATTCTAGAAAGAAGACCTTTGTCTGAGTACTTATTAGTTAAGATGTTTTTCTAAATTTGTGGGTTGTCTTTTCACTTTGTTAGTAATTTCTTTTGACATGCAAAAACTTCTCCATAAGAGGAGGTCCCAGCTGTTAATTCTTTGAAGTATTACCTGTGACATTTGACTTTTGCTCATCAACTCTTTGCCTATCCCTATGTCTTCAAGAGTGCCTCCTACTTTTTGTTCCAGGAGAATTTAGTGTTTCTGTTTCAATGCTTAGATCTGTAATCAATTTTCACTTTAACTTAGTACATGATGATAGACCTGGGCTGTTTTAGTTTTCAGCATGTAGAGAGCCAGTTTTTCCAGCACCATTTGTTAAAGAGGCTTTATTTTTTTCAGTTAGGATGTTTGGCCCTTTTGTCAAAGATAAGGTGGCTGAGTGTGTTCATAGCATCATCAACAACATTGCATTGAATCTATACCGCAATTTTAGGGGTACAGCTATGTTCATAATATTGGTTCTTCTTCTCCTGAAGCAGGAAATATGTTTCTGTTTTCTGCAATCCTATATGATCTCTTTTTTCAGAGTACTGTAATTTTCCTTGAAAAGGTCTTCAACTTCTTATTTTATTTTCTTTAACTTCTTTAGTTCGATTAATTCCAAGTTATTTCATTTTCTACACTGCTATTGTAAAAGGTATTGTTTTTCCAATTTCCCTCTGAGTGACTTTGTTATCTTTTAGAGGATATTTCCCCATTTAGAATTACGTTAGCCATTGGGTTGTCATAGCTGGCTTTCATCAGATTGAAGTAGTGACCATTTATTCCAATTTTCTGTAGGACTTTGAACATGCATGAGTGTTGGGCTTTGTCAAAAGCCTTTTCTGCACCAATTGAGATGATCATGTGGTTTTTAGATTTCTCTGTATTGATGTAGTGTATTACAATTTTAGATTTGTGAGTATTTAAACATCCTTGCCTCCCTAGGATGAATCCTACTTGGTCATGGTGTACAATCTTTATGATTTGTTATATTCTATGTGCTAGAATTTTATTGAGGATTTTTGCATCCATGTTCATGAGGGGGAATTGCTTGTAGTTCTTTTTTAGCTGTGTCTTTCCCTGGTTTGGGTATGAGTGTAATACTTGCCTGCAGGAATGATTTTGGGAGCATTGCTTCCTTTTCAATTTCATTGAAGTATTTGAGGAGTATAGGCATTATATCTTCTTTAAATTTCTTGTACAGGCACTGTGAATTAAAATCTCAAGCTTTTTCTATGGTAGGCCACTCTAATTCATTTCTGCTTCCATTTCTAATCTTATCCTGGATGTACAACTCTCTCTGTTCTCTCTTATTTATTTCTGGTTTGGTTATGATATCAGGAACTCGTTATGGGTGGAACTTTACTGAATCCCTGATCCTCAGCTAAGTCTTCCATTACAGTAGCACAGAATGGCTAAAGACAGGATGTCTGCCTGTGCTCTCCATTTTTGTCAGTTTAGTTTCCATGGGATATGACAATCAGTATTGCCAGTGCTTGGATCACAGATCCAGAACATATCCTTATATAATATGAGTTACCTTTTCTTATTTTTAAAGTATTTCCAGAAGCATCTACTTGTCAAAAGGGTTTTTATTATTGTCTACTATTAAACTGTATCCTTTTCCTATTCTATCATTTTGATGTACTGTGGCTGGCTCTGTGCGTGTAAGAGTGTGTGTGTGTGTGTGTGTGTGTGTGTCTATGTCTCTCTGTGTCACAAATCATTAATAATCTTATAGTTCATAGACTTTTATTATTTAATATATATATTTTCTTGGCTATAATATTGACAAAAGTAAGCAGATTCTTCCTAGCATTTATTTGCTGATGCTCATGACAGGGAAGTGATTAGCACGCTGGCTGAATGCAGAAATGGTTACATCAACGTTTCTTCCAGTAAGCCTTTTACCTCTCAGTCTGCTCAGTAAGACAATGTGTTACACATAGGTAAGTTGTTCACATTTCAGTGTTTTTTTTCATGTGCTTTAGGCAACCACAGTACACATTTTTCAGTGCTACATAGTAATATGTACTATTGGGGGAGACAGCTCAGTCAATTAAGCGCTTTCCTTGCAAATGCAAGGACCTGACTTCAAGCCCAGTTCTCAAAAAAAAAAAAAAAAAAAAAAAAGCTCTGAAGTGGTCCACGAACTACACACTCTCACCTTCTTGTCACTTCTTAGCTGTCATTGGAAATTTTTGCAGAATGTGTGATTGTCTTAATTTCTGCCTCAGGTATATTTTATTTTGTTTTGTAAAGAAATGCTATTGATTTTTGAATGTTGACATTATTCCCTGCTAAGATACTAGATTTGGTTATTAAATCTTCAAATGTCTTAGTGGAGTTTATTTTTTTCTTCTATGTAGAGTACCATGTGATCTGCAAATAATGGTAATTTGACTTCTTCCTTTTGAAGCATTATTCCTTTTATTTCTTTTTCTGGCATATTTACTCTAGCTAGTACTTTGAGAACTGTATTGAACAGCAGTGGTGACAGTGTGAGTCCTTATCTTGTTCCTGATTTTAAAGTGAACATTTTCAGTTTTTTTCCATTTAGTATGATGTTTGATTTTGGTTTCTCATTGATGGCTTTTATCAGGTTGAGGCAAAGAGAATGTATTTCAATTTAATGTAGAGCTTTTGTCATGAATGAGTGCTGGAATTTGTCAAAATCTTTCCTGCATCTATTGAGAAGAACATGTGATATTTGTCTTTGGATAGGTTGATGCGGTGTATTACATGTATGGATTTGTGTATATTTATCTATCTCTGCATTCCTGGAATTGATTCCCCTTGGTCGTGATGTGTAATCCTCACAATTTGCTGCATAGTGTTTGTTAGTATTTTTGAGGGTTTTTGTATCTATGTTCATAAGGGATATTGGCTGTAGTTCTCTTTTTTGTTTGAATCCTTCTCTGGTTTTGTTATAAGGATAATGATTGTGTCCTGGCATGAGTTTGTGAGAACTGCATCCCTTTCAGTTTCATTGAAGAATTTGTGAAAAGCTGAGACTAAAAACTATTCTCTAAATTTATTGTAGAATTCATCTTTGCCTCCATCAGGACCTAGGACTATCTTGGTTGATAAGGTATTTTTTTATTACAGTTTCAATTTTATCTACTGATATTGTGTTATTCAGAATTTTTATATATTCTTGATTCAGTTTTGGTAGATTGTATGTATCAAGGAATCTTTCCATTTCTTCTGTATTTTACATCCTATAGAGTAAAGCTTTAGGAAACCATTATTTATTAACCTTTTGAAATTCTATAGGCTTTATAGTGATTTCACTCTTTCCATTTGTCATGGAATGAATTCTAATGTTTTATTTTTCCTTTTTTTTTGGTAGGATTGGCTGGAGGTTTCTCAGCTTTATTTATTTTCTCAGAGAACCAACTCTTTAATAGGAACTGCCAAGAAATCTTTGTTAATAATTGTAATCTAAATTATGATTTCCTCTTTTGTTTTTAAATACCTAATTTATGTAAAATATATTTATAAAAGATCACTTTTGGAGAGAAGTAAGAATTAGTGAGAATACCTTAAAAATGATATGATTTATTTGAGTAATAAATTAAGTTTGATGAAAATAGTTTGATATCTGGTCATTGGAAAGTTTATCAATTAGATACAGTACACTGAGAGATGGATAGGTTTCCAAGTCAAGGAGAACAAACATGGTTAGGTGAGTTTCCAGTGGAATAGTATTCATGTCTACCTATCCCTTAGAGCTGAGGATGCTTTCTCAAGTTGCTTTCCAAGTTAGCCATCATCCAGAGTGGAAGATTTTTATGCTCCTTTGTTTGGGTTAAAGCATGATAATTTAGTTCAACCTTCAGGAGTGTGCTGTATGTACGTTATTATCCCATTCGCCCACACACATGGCTTTCTACATGCCAAAAACTAAAACTTGACCCAGTTCTATCACCATGCACTAAGTTAAAGTCAAAATGGATTAAAGATCTAAACATTAAAACAGAAACACTCAATCTCCTGGAAGAGAAAGTAGGAGGAACTCTTGAAGGTGTAGGGGTAGGTAAACAGTTCATGAACAAACATATATTCACATGGGAAGCACTTGAACGAATCAACAACTGGGATTAACTCTTCTTAAGGAGCTTGTGCATGTCAAAAGAAATTGTCAACACAGTGAAAAGACAACCCACAAATTTTGGAAAAATCCTAAGTAATAAGCAATCAGACAGAGGACTACTGTCTAGAATATATAAAGAACTAAGATATAACAGGACCCTCAAATTTAAAGACCCAATTCAGAAATGGGCATCTGAGTTGAATACACACTTCTCAGAGGACGAAATTAAAGAAGCAAATAAATATGTGAAAAAATGCTCCACATCGCTAGCCATTCGTGAAATGCAAATAAAAACAACACTGAGATACCATCTCACTGCAGAAAGAATGGCTATCATAAGGAAATCAACCAACAACAAATGTTGGAGAGGTTGTGGGGAAAAAGGGACACTTCTCCACTGCTGGTGGGAATGTAGACTGGTACAACCATTGTGGAGGTCAGTGTGGAGACTCCTCAAAAGAGTAGGACTAGAAATCCCATTCAAGCCAGCTATCCCCCTACTGGGAATTTTCCCAAAGGATCTGGAAACATTGTATCATAGAGATATATGTGTGCCTATGTTTATAGCAGCGCAATGTGTGATAGCAAAATCTTGGAAACAACCAAGATGCCCATCACATGAGGAATGGTTGAAAAAGATGTGGTATTTCTATATAATGGAGTATTACTCAGCTATTAAGAATGATAAGTTTGAAGAATTTATACTGAAGTGAATGCCACTTGAGTATATACTCATAAGTGAAATAAGCCAGACGCACATGTGTAAATTTTGTGTCAGTTTAATACTTGCTTCCAGGCATGAATTAGGGAGCATTGTTTCCTTTTCAATATCACTGAAGAGACTGAGTAGTAATGGGATTAAATCTTCTTTAAATTTCTTGTAGACTGAGTAGTAATGGGATTAAATCTTCTTTAAATTTCTTGTAGTAGTCAGCTGTGAATTCATCAGATCTGGACTATTCTTTGTTGGTAGTTTTTTTAAAATTATGCTTTCAGTTTCATGGAATGCATTGATTTATTCAGAAATTTTATATCTTTTTGATTAAGTTTTGTTAGCTCATATGTATCTAGGTATCTGTCCATTTCTTTTTTCTTTTCTATCCTGTGAGAATAAAGATTTCCATAGTAGATACTGATGATATTCTGAATTACTCTAGGGGCTACACTGATTTTGCACTTTTTTTACTTATGGCGTGAATTTGCATTTTTTCCCTCTTTTAAATATTTTGCCTAGGATATTATCAATTTTATTTATTGTATCTTTTTTTTAAAGAGTAAAAATTAGAATTAAAACAGAAATACAGATTTTCACTTAAAGTAATATGTATTTTACAGTATTTGTTGAAAGTCATAGTGTTGCCTTCAAGCATATTATTCATATTGCCAGGTATCTGCATGTAAAATTGGAAGAAGTAAAAGAACAAAATATATAAGAAATTAAGAAGAGCAAAAGTATTTATTCTTTCAAATAACCAACACTTTGATTCATTTATGGTTTATATTGTTTTATTTTTCACCATTTGAACACTTTTTGCTCTGATCATTATAATTTTATGCTTTCTTTGGGTAACCAGAATGGCTACGTAGGCCAGGGCCGATGGCTCCATGGAATAAGCGCTTCCCTGGCAAGTGCAAAGTCCTGAGTTCAATCCCTGGTTCCTCAAAAAAAAAAAAAAATAGCTACCCAGACTTTTTCTGGGTTCCCGTCGCACAGAATAGTGTTTTACATCTTTTGACATTCAGTGCATGAATATTTTTCAGTTAAGTGTTCTTCTTATAAACTCCATATTTTGTATCTTGATTCGTCCGCTAGTCTGTTACTTTTTAGTGGTGAATTGGTGCCATTTACATTAGTGGTTCTAGCTGACACTATGGGTTTATCTCTGTCATTTTCCAACTGTAGGTTCCCTGCATTTGCCTTTTTTTTTTTTTTTTTTTTTTTTTTTGATATTGCTCGAGCTTCCAATTTATTTTTTATTTTTTATTTTTTTTATTTTATTTTTTTTCCAAACACAATTAGTGCAAAACTTTATTCTCATAGAATTACATGAAAGTACTGCATATTTATCATAACTGTACTGTTTATACAAGCACAGAGTCGTTCTTTCTTTGTATTCCCTTTTTTTGTTTGTTTACTTCTTTTTTTTTTCACTTGAGCTGCCAATTTATTTATTTATTTTTTCCATTTATTTTTATTTTATTAAAATACAAATGTCAATCAGACAGTTTCAAGACACCTTAACCATACAGAGTCGATGAATTAATACATTGCAAACTGTTTTCAGAACGTTTTGGTATTGTACAAGGTGCATACATGAAATTATATTTACAGGTTTTTTTATAGCTGAATTATATCAAAGATTCAATAATTACTTACCTAGTGGATGACCATAGCACTAAAAGCCGACATAATATCCTGTCCAACCACCATTAGTGCAGATCTTGCCTCTCATAGAATTATGTAGAAGCACAGCGTTATCTATCCCAACTGTACTGT
>PVKA01045298.1:0-15611 GCA_004027165.1 Ctenomys sociabilis
AAGGACAGGGCCTACAGGGTCTTACTATGTAGATCAGACTTGTAGTGATTCTCCTGTTTTCAGCCTCCCAGGTGCTGGGATTATAGGCGTACACCACCACAACTCAATTTCAATTGCCATCTCAGTGCACACTGGGGGTGAGGCTGGCATGGCAGGCCAGGGGATGGAAGCCCGTCTTTGCCTCTGCGTAAGCAGGTTCTTTGATTGGATGAGCTTTCTGGCAGGCCTATCATTTGACTGTGATAACCCTGGGGTCGATCCCTATTTTGGGGCAGCCTACAGAGTCTTGTCAATCCAGACTGCTCTTTTGTGTAGCTAAGGCCTATTTCCTGCCCTTCCAGGAAGGGGCTTTATCTCCCTGGGACACATGTCAAGCCAAACAAGAAGAGAAAAAGTCTACTTAAGCTTTCAGCTTTGTAGGTTGGACTCCTCAGGGGGAGTCTCTGGGAAAAAATAAACAGGAATGTTAGCACCTCCTTCAAATAAAAAGCCAAGGAAATCTCTCCTTAACTTGTGAGACTGCTGAATTTATTAATTGGACAGGATTGGGGCTTAGGGCTCCAATATCCCAAATTCTCTACAAAGGTAGTGCATGACCTATACAATATGCTTTATGGAAAGTGGATCTTTCCTTTTATGATGTCAGGGTCAGAGTAGGAAGGAATTGGTTTCAGATAAAGGAAAAAACGTTCTCTTCTATAAACTTTACAAGGTGGCTAATACTGGAATATATATTTAGAACCCTGATGTGCTTTTATTTGCCGCAGTATCATGGCAGAACAACGAATTCACTTGTTTTAATTGTGTTCTGACTCATTGTATTAAGCCTGGAGAGCTCTGTTCCCAAACAATAATAATTATGGGACAGATGCCTGGCGCTTGGCTGCCTGTTAATGTTACAGAGCCTTGACGGCACTCGCCCACCTCCTTTGTACTCCGTGCCTTGCTTGGTCATTTGGTATGCCGCGTGCAGTGTGCAGTGGGACTTGGTGTTGCAGAAACTGTCTCCCACGTTCACCTCATCTCTAGTGTAGCTGCCTCCTCCGTGGCCATCTGTGCAATTCATTTGCGACTGGATCGAGACTGCAGGTAATGCCTGGGAAATTCAATGAAATCTAGAGACTGATCTCCAGGCACTGATAAGTGTGCTGGAAATTGCTGTTCTGTGGCTAGGGGAACAAAGAGAGTTCACAATTGAAGCCAGGGCTTTATTGTCACCACAGTATTGCCTGGTTGTGTATCACTCCTTTGCCCTGTAATAATAAGTCCTCCCGTCCCTGATAACACATTAAGAGGCATATTGAAGATGAGGTCCATCAAAATATTACCTTCGATACTAATAAACTCTAGAGAGAGGTGCTTTTGCAACAAACCCAACTTATCAATGATTAAGTTCAAGATTGGGATAAATTCACTTATCAGTCCATTTAATCAATTCAACCTGTTTACTTTTTTTTTTTTTTTTTGTGGAACCAGAAATTGAACTCAGGCCCTTGCCAAGGAAGCACTTACTCTACTGAGCCATCTTCCCAGCCCTGTTTACATATTTTAAGGCTCATTTCTGATTTTATGCTGGAATTCTAGATCTTATTGCTGTTTTTTCTGTTTATATTCTTAGTATGCCATAGAGGAATTGTGATCAACTACTAACTAGATACTGTGTAACCCCAACTTACACCAGTGTACAGCTGCTTCAGCTTCAAAAAAGGGAGTGGGGGGGGACTGCTGAGGTCCAGGTGGATACGGTGCACAGCAGGCACTGATTCATCCTGATAAATTTACATAAAGTAAATTGAGAGTTGGTCTTGGGCCTACATGATTTGTGGTGAGGCTTGTGGCTGGCATGGCCAGGGCTGAGACCAGCAAACACAAGGTCACATCACGGCTGAGGACTTTAGTGACCAGCAGAATTCCTTTTCCAGATCAGCAGCTTCAGCTAGCAGATAAACAGGTCACCCATCAATCACTACCTGTTTCTTTGTGGTTTTTTTTTTTTTTTTGTCTTTTTGAGACAGGGTCTCACTATGCAGTTCAGGCTGCCCTTGAGCTCCCTTTGTAGCTCAGGCTGGTCTTGAATTCACAGCAATCCTCCTGCCTCAGCCTCCCGAGTGCTGGGATTACAGGCCTGTGCCATCTTTGTGCTTCTTGAAAGAAGGTGATGTTCCTCAACTGACAGTACTTACTCGAATCAGCTAGGCAGCCCCATGGCTTCCTGTGGCCCACCAGCATGCTTCCCGATTAAGCTTTGCACCTAATAAATGCTGGAGACACCTGTACCTCATGGCCGTAGTCCTTTTTGGCTTGGGGCCTTCCTGGTTCCCCTGTGTAACTAAAATATATCTTGTTTTTGTTTCATTTCTTTGTCATACTCCTGAGCAGGAAATAGGCGGTCCTAGGCCTGGGCGTGGATAATCAAATGAGAAGACTTTCTTGGGTGTGACAACTGAAGCAAAGGTTCTGTTTGTTAGAGAATTTTATTGCTATTTTCTTTTATTCTTTTTTTTTTTTTTTTTTTTTTTTTGCAGAACCAAGGATTGAATCAGGCTCTTGTGCTTGCCAGGGAAGCTTTGTGGGGACAACTAGACACAAACCATAACACCAGGGAAGCTCTTTTCCACTGAGCCATCTCCCCGCCCCCCCTTTTATGAATTTAGTACAGAGTCTGTAGGGTCTCACTACGTAAATCAAACTTGTAGTGATCCTCCTGTTTTCAGCCTCCCAAGAGCTGGGATTACAGGCGCTCAGCACCATCCCCAGTCTCAGTCACCCGCTCAGCACAGCCTCTGTTGGGGGGGGACACTGCACCCTGGAGATCAAACTCTGGTCCTTGATTCTGTCTAAGCAGGCACTTTTGTCCACTGAGCTATCTGGCCAGCCCTTCTATTGGTATTTTTTTGTTTTGTTTTGTTTTTTGTTTTTTGTCTTTTTGAGACAGGGTCTCACTATGCAGTTCGGGCTGGCCTTGAGCTCACTTTGTAGCTCAGGCTGGTCTCGAACTCACAACAATCCTCCTGCCTCACCCTCCCGAGTGCTGGGATTACAGGCCTGCGCCACCACGCCCGGCTCTCTATTGGTGTTTTCATTGTAGTTTATATAGAAATTTTTGATGTTATGTTTTAGGTTTCGTAACCAGGTATACAGCTGATGTGCAGATGTTCTTGTGTATCCTACATGTGCAATACATATTAAGAATTTAAGGCTCTATTTAATTGACATTTTAATGTATTTATTAAGTATAAATTTTATAGTGTAAAAATTATAGTATAGAGCTACCTAACAAAACTGGAGACCAGGAAGCCGTCAAGTATGTCCTACAAAAAGGAGCAGAAGAGGGGCCAGGGAGATGTTCAGTGGAATAAGCGCTTCCCTGGCAAGTGCAAGGGCATGAGTTCAATCCTTGGTTCTGCAAAAAAAAAAAAAAGCATGAAAGTAAAATTTATATTCTGTCAGTGTAAGCAATTCTGTGCACAGAATAGGCTGTTGTCCTGTGTAAAAAGGGCCTCAGGTGTGATTATTGGTGTAAAAACTACTTTTGCTATAGCATCGTGTTGGTATTTCCATTGTAGTTCATATAGAAATATATTTGTGTTGTTATTTTTTTTTACTTTGTATACCGAAAAAGAGTTCATGTCGAAAACTTTGATGCTTTTTCATGAACACTCAATAGATATTAAAATATTTGGAATATTGAATAAATCCAGTAATTTATTTTTGATAGTTTTTTCCTGGTAAGTAGTCATTGTTTAACATGACTACTTAACATAATTCATAAACATACGAATAAAATGTTTTTGTTTATAATTCATAAAATTAAATTTAACATAATTTATAAAATTAAAATTGAAAAGAAATATTCTGAGTAATAAAGTATTATACACCCACAATAATGCACATTCATAACAAAATTGGCATTACACTCTGTGAGCTACAGAATTTCTTCCTTCCTTCTTTCTTTCTTTTTTTTTTCCCTTTCTTTCCACCTTTTTGTTTCCTTTTTTTTTTTGGTGGAACCAGGGATTGAACTCAGGCCCTTGCGCTTGCTTATTCCACTGAGGCATCTCCCTGACCCCTCCAATTTCTATTATACATTTTGGTCCTTATTTACTCTTGATTTCTCAAATCAGTGAAACAAGGGCCGGCCAAATAGCTCAATGGATTAAAGCACCTGTAAGCAGGCACAGGGGCCAGGGGTTCAGCCTGCCATGCCGGCCCAGCCGCCTGGGCGCACTGAGATGGCCACTGAGGCTGGGTGTTGTGGCACCCGCCTGTGATCCCAGCTCTTGGGAGGCTGTAAACATTACAAGTCCGATCTAGTAATGAGACTCTGAACACCCTGTAGAGCCTTCCTTAAAAATACAAAAAAAAAAAAAAAAAAAAAAGTGATAATTTAAGGGGCTGGGGAGATGGCTCAGTGGAATAGTTGCTTCCCTGGTAAGCTCAAGGGCCTGAGTTCAATTCCAAGTTCTGCCAAAAAAAAAAAAAAAAAATGGAAGTTAAGTAACATGTAAACATGTGTCCTATTTATTTCACTGAAGAGTATGGTCTCCAGGTGCATCCATTTACGTGTAAATGCCTCCGGCTTACATTTTATGACAGAGTAGTAGTCCTTTGTATAAAAACCGCACAACTTCTTTATCCATTCACCAATGGGGCACTTGGGTTGTTTCCAAGATCTAGCTAATGCAGAGTAAGATGGTGAATAGGGGGTGCAATGGAACCACAAGTTTCAGGTTTTTTGTGTTTTTTTTTTTTTGTGGCTGGCTCAGGCTGCCTTAAGGGCAAGTCTGGTACTGCATGTGGAGCTGGGGATTAAACTGAAGTCCCCTGAGCCTAAGTTTGCCCAAGCAGGCACTTAAACAACTGAGCTAACTTGCAAGAACTGAGCTAACTTGCAAGCCCCAGAAATAGTTGTTTCCTTTTTTTTTTTTTTTTTTTTTGCATGGAACTGGGAATTTAACTCAGGCCCTTGAGCTTCCCAGGGAAGCATTTATCCTACTGAGTCATCTCCTTGGCTCTTGAAGTGTATGTTTTGAGCTAATATGTGTTCTGATGTTCTGGGGTGGAACAGTTAGTTGGCATCTAAGTTCATTTGCTTGCAAGCTTTTCTTTCTTCTTTTTTTTTTTTTTTTTTTTTTTTTTTTTTTTTTTTTTTTTTGTATTTTAAGGAAGGATCTACAGGGTGTTCACTACTAGGTCAGACTCATACTGAACCGCCTGTTTACAGCCTTCCAAGAGCTGGGATGACAGGAGTGTGCCACCACACCCAGTTTGAATTGCCCTCTCTCTGCACTGAGGGCGGGGCCAGGGCTGGCACAGCAGGTGCAGGGATCAAACACAAACCCAGCCCCTGTGCCTGTTTGCAGGCACTTTAATCTGCTGAGCTTTTTGGGCGGCCCTCTAAAACAGTGGTTAGATGCCACGAAGTCGGTGACAGTGCCTTAACCTGTTGTCAGGCCGGAGGGCCCTTCCATCCTTGTCAAGGGGAGCGCTAACCTTCTCTCCTTTCATACAACACATTCAGTTTTGATATATATATTTTTTTTCCTAGTTGATATGTCTTTTTGTAACAGTATGGTATTGATGTTTACCCATTACAGTTGTGCTAGTGCTTATTTGATTTGATTCCTATTCATTAATATTTGATTTATATAGTTGGGTGTGTTGGTATTTGGTGCATATATATTTATGGTTGTTCTATCTTCCTCTTGGAACATTTCCTCAGCAAGTATGTCGTGGTTTTGTCTCTCTTCATCAGTATTAACTTGAAAAATCACTTTGCCTGCAAAAGGAATAACTACCCCTATCGTTGAGATTTATCCCAAAACCCCGTACCGCAGTTTGTGGATCCTTTGTCAGTGTCAGCCGCATGGATGAGTCACGGCCAATGCTTGACCAGTTTGCTCTCTGTGAGAGCTTGAGAGAAAGTTTTCTCTCCATGTGACTCTCCCCAGGCACACTACAGATCATCGATCGCCTTCCTCTGTGGCTCCATTATCTCCTTGACCAGAAAATTTGGGGCACAACTGAGCTTCATGACGTTACAGTACAGGTTCTCATATGTGAAGAGTCTTCACTGACCTTGAAAGGCTAGGGACATAATGTTGGCTGCCCTTTCAGCTCTTCTTTTTGTCTAATTTTTGGTCTGCGAACTTAAGTTGTTAACCCTCCAGAAGAGAAGCTTAATGACATTATTACCGTAGGACATAAGGGAAATTTATATAAATGTGTCATTGTGTGTGCTCTGAACCCTTTCTATGTCTCTTAGAGATTATCACCACCATGGCATTGACTACAATTGATTTCATGATTTTCAGACTTCCAACTCATGAATGTAATATATGTCTGCATTTATTTAGGTCTTATTTAATGCCTTTCAGTATCGTTTATCATCCTCTCTCCCAGTGTCTTTCCACTGTTTACCTAGATTTATACAAAGCCACAAATTATTTTTTGATGTTATTCTAAATGGTCTTTTTAAAAGTTACTTTTCTAGCTCTTTGTTGTTGCTCAACAGAAACGCAATGCATTTTTTTTTTTTTTTTGACTGAGTGAAATCATTTATTTAAACTCTAGAAAAGGGGAAAGACATTTATTGCTTTTAGGACACACAGCAGCTCTAGTGAAATTGTATAAATTTGGTTAGGAAAGAGGGAAACAAATTCAAGGATAGTGTTATTTGCAGAAGCGGAGGGGGTGGGATCGAGGCAAGGCGCAGAGGACATTAATATTACGGGTGGCATTTTCTTTCTTCGTGAAGCAAAAATGGCAACATACTAAGATTTGTTAGGACTGCATTGCAGGCACATGAGTGATTGTGTTATTATTCTTTGTACTCTTTTTGAAATATGTTGTAATTTTCAAAATAAAATACGCAATGTTAACTATGTGCTCAGGATAAATCACCTTTATGATGGATGGCCTCAGAATCCATTAATTCCAAATTTGATATTGCAAAGTGGAGGCGGAATGCTGAATCCAGACCCCAGATAGCATTGTTTTCTTGCCCTATGATTTAAAAAAAAAAAAAATGGATCAGCAAACACCAAAGCGTTTGCATTAGAATCTGTGTTTCTGAACTCTTGTAAAAAACCAGGAACCCCAGCAACACTCTCATTAGTAATTGAATTAGACAAGAGCATCCAGTTTCATGTTGACCAACTATTATGAAAACTTTCAAATATTTTTCGAGAAGAAAATAAGCTGCTAGAGGCCCTTAATGAAATTTAATAATTCTCAATTCATTGTCAATTAAATTTTCAGAAAATTTTTCATTTATAAATTTCTTTCCTTAGGTGCTGGGGTTGAATCCAGGGCTCTTCTCACACTACACAACCAAGTCTCTAAAAACTTATCCTCTTGGTAGATTCTGCTAGGTATCAAACCCAGAGATGCTATATCCCTGAGCTACAGCCCCAGCCCTACGTGTTTTTTTTATTTTTTTGGCGGAAGCGGGCATTTGAACTCAGGCCCTTGCGCTTGCCAGGGAAGCGCTTATTCCACTGAGCCATCTCACCAACCCCTTGTGTTTTTATTTTGATACAGGGTCTCCCTAAATTGCCTGGGGTGGCTTTGAACTTGCAGTTTTCTTACCACAAGGTCCTCAATAGATGTATTATAGCAGCTCCAGCTGTTTTTTTTATTTTTGGTCTTTTTGAGACAGGGTCTCACTGTGCAGTTCAGTCTGGCCTTAAGCTCACTTTGTAGCTCAGTCTGGTCTCGAACTCACAACAATCCTCCTGCCTCAGCCTCCCGAGTGCTGGGATTACAGGCATGCGCCACCACGCCCGGCTTTGTTTTTGGTTTTGTGATCCTAACTACTGAACTCCAGGCCTTCGCACTGAGCAACAACCCCACCCCCCTTTCAAAAAACTTGTTCAAGGTCTTTTTTTTTAAATGTATTTGGAACAGGGTCTCACTATGTAGCTCGGACTTGTAGTGATTCTCCTGTTTTCAGACTCCCCAGTGCTAGGATTACAGGCATGAGCCACCACGCCCATTCTGGGGGGCTGTCTCAGTGTACCCAAGGGCAGGGATGGCATAGCATACGGTGCCCGGGATCGAACTGCCGTCCCTTCATTCACCTAAGCTGGAACTGTAGACCACTGACCTATCTTTAAACCCAGGAATTGAATTTATGACCCGTCTGTCTCAGCCTCTCTCAGTTTTGAATTATAGGAGTGTGCCACCAAGCTTCTCCTCTTATTTACATTTTTATGCTTTGTAAGAAATACGTAGTCAAGTCCTTTGCCCATACTGTATTTTTTTTTTTTTTTTTTTTTTTGAGACAGGGTCTCACTATGCAGTTCAGGCTGGCCTTAAGCTCACTTTGTAGCTCAGGCTGGTCTCGAACTCACAACAATCCTCCTGCCTCAGCCTCCTGAGTGCTGGGATTACAGGCGTGCGCCACCACGCCCGGCTCCATACTGTATTTGTATTGTCATATCTAAAATATGTAACAGTAGGGGCACAACCTGCTCAGGCCCCTCCTTCTTTCTAGTACAGGAGCTTTCTTTCTCCCAATAAATATATTCTGCTCTTAACCTCCGTTTGTTCCTAAAATATGTAACTGTAATTCATGAATACAATTAAATATCCAGGCATATTCACATTACCCCAAATTTCTCAGCTTTTTTATAGATTATTCAAATAAGGATATGGAGCCAAGTGTGGTAGCATGACTGTAATCCCAGCACACTTGGGAAGCTGAGTAAGCTGAGGCAAGAGGATCAGAGTTTTTCTTTTTTACTTCAAGGCCAGCCTGGGGCTGGGGAGATGGCTCAGTGGAATAAGTGCTTCCCTGGCAAGCACAAGGGCCTGAGTTCAATCCCCGGTTCCACAAAAAAAAAAAAAAGGCCAGCCTGGGCTACAAAGTGAGTTCAAGGCCATTGAACTATGTAGTGAAACCCTGGTCTCAAAAAGTAAAAAAAAAAAAAAAAGAATTCAAATAAGGCCCTTCAATTGAATATGCTTTATGCATTTTTCAGACACCTAAGATCTGCTAGTTAACTTTAGGCCAAAAACTTCCAACCAAACCACTTATTTATTTATTTATTTGTTTGCTTAGCAGTACCAGGTATTGAGCCAAGGAGTGTAGAGCTACATCCCCAGATCTTTTTATTTATTTTTTTAATTTTTTGTATTTTAGGGAAGGGTCTACAGGGTGTTCAGGGTCTCACTACTAGATTGGACTTATAATGATCCACCTATTTACAGCTTCCCAACAGCTGGGATTACAGGCCTGGGCCACCACGTCCATTCTCAGTTGCCATTTCATTGTGCCTCAGGGTTCAAACCTACAGCCCCCTTCCTCTGCCTAAACAGACGCTTTAATCCCCTGAGCTGTTTGGTCAGCCTTCATCTATACTTTCCCATGCAATGGCTAGTAGCTGTTAGCCATGCATGCTGCTGAAAACTTAAGGGGTTTTCTGTTTTTGTTTTTGAGACAGGGTCTTCCTATGCAGTTCTGGCTGGCCTTGCACTTACTCTGTAGTCCAGGCTGGTGTTAAATGGTGATGATCTTCCTGCCTCAGCCATTTAAGTTCTGGGATTACAGGTGTGTCACCGTGCCTGGCTGACCACTTCAAATGTGACTAGTGCAACTGAGAGGTGGCTTCTTCTTTTTTTTTTTTTTTTTTGTCTTTTTGAGACAGGGTCTCACTATGCAGTTCAGGCTGGCCTTAAGCTCACTTTGTAGCTCAGGCTGGTCTCGAACTCACAACAATCCTCCTGCCTCAGCCTCCCGGGTGCTGGGATTACAGGCATGCACCACCATGCCTGGCCTTTTTTTTTTTTTTTTTTTTTTTTTTGGTAACAGGGTCTTGTTGTACAGTTCAGGATGGCCTTGAGCTCAGTTTGTAGTCCTGGCTTATCTGAAACTTGCAACAATCCTCCTGCCTCAGCCTCCTAAATGCTGCAGTTACAAAGATGTGCCACCACTCCTGGCTGGGTGGCTGGATTTTTCTTTTTAATTTCAATTATTAAACTGTAACTAACTTTATTTGCATAAAATTCACACATTATAATGTTTACCTTTTTTATTTTTGGTAAAGACTGCTTTTTATTGGTGACAGTACAGGTCAATAAATATTGATCCCAAAGAAAAGCTCAATTATTTATCATATTACTGATCCAGAGAGCCAACTGGAACTGAGCCACATAATTACTGAATTGCCTGAAATCATTCTGGCTTTTTGGGAAATGATGCCATAGCCAACTGGTATATGGCATACACCATTCCAGCCACTGTAAGAATCATATTGGCTTTAATCTCTGGTTCTGCCGGGAAAAAAAAAAAAGAGTCATAGTGGCCCTATACAAGAGCCACTAAGCTACCACACCCTTTAGATGCACTGGAATTCCACTGTCCTCCTGAGAAAGCTTTTCTTTCTGTGGAACTTTATTTTCTTTCTTTGTTTTGTTTTGTTGTTATTATTATTATTATTATTTTTTTTTTTTTGTCTTTTTGAGACAGGGTCTCACTATGCAGCTCAGACTGGCCTTAAGCTCACTTTGTAGCTCAGGCTGGTCTCGAACTCACAACAATCCTCCTGCCTCAGCCTCCCGAGAGCTGGGATTACAGGCATGCGCCACCACGCCCAGCTTGTTTTGTTATTATTTTAAGGAAGAGTCTACAGGGTGTTCAGGGTGTTACTACCAGATCAGACTCTTAGTATCTGCCGGTTTCCAGCCTCCTAAGAGCTGGGATTACAGATGTGTTCCACCACGCCCAGTCTTAATTGCTGTCTCAGTGTACCCATGGGAGCAGCGCCGGCACGGTATGCCAGGGATCTAACCCCTGGCCCCTGTGCCTGTTTGCAGGTAGTTTAATCTACTGAGATATTTGTCTGGCCTAAAAGCTCCCATCTTTTTTTTTTTTTTTTTTTTTTTTAAGGTGCCTGTATCAAACTCAGGACCTTGAGCTTGCCAGGCAAGTGCCTATGCTGCTGAGCTATCTCCTGTTATGGGTCACTCAGAATAGAAACCAGATCAGCCAGATTGGAATTTGGAAAGCTGTTACTGAGCTCAGGGCCCCCCATCAGCTCTCACACAGGAGAGGACCAAAAGCCCAGAACTTTATTTTCAAAATACCTGCACGAAGCAGTGCTGATGGTGCTCTGAGAAAGCTGTCGTAGAACCAGCAGATTCTACAGCATCTTGCTGGGTTATAACCCACCAACTGTGACGTCTGACCACCAGCAATAAAAGCCACCAGGACTAGACAAAGTTTACCTTTAAAAGTATACAGTTTAGGCCGGGCGTGGTGGCGCATGCCTGTAATCCTAGCACTCAGGAGGCTGAGGCAGGAGGATTGTTATGAGTTCGAGACCAGCCTGAGCTACAAAGTGAGCTTAAGGCCAGCCTGAATTGCATAGTGAGACCCTGTCTCCAAAAGACAAAAAAAAAAAAAAAAAAAAAAAGTATACAGTTTAATGATTTTTAGTGTGATCACAAAGTTCAATTATGAATTCCATCTGTGCCCAAATATTTTCATACCTGAAATCAAACTCAAGCTGAGATAGCCATTGAGACTGGGCATGGTGGTGCACGAATCTGTAGTCCCATCTCCTGGGAGGGTATGAACAAGCAGATTACCACGAGTCCCATCATCTAGCAGTGAGTCCCTTAACACCCTATAGACCTTCCCCTAAAAATACAAAAAAAAAAAAAATTTTTTTTTTTGTATTTTTGGAAGTGTGAGTTTTTGGATACGGATTCTAGATACAATTCTGTTGCTTATCAAATATCTGGCTTGTAAATATTATCCCCTACTTCTCATCTGCCCTTTCATTTTTTTTTTTTTTTGATATTGTCCTCTACAAGAGAAAAGTTTTAAATTTCCATGAAGTCTGCCTTAGCTGTTTTACTTTTGTTGGTTGGGCTTCTGATGTGATATTTTAGAAACCCTGACCTAGAACAAGTTCAGAGGTTTACTCATAAATGGGCAGAGAGGTGCAGGCATATAATTCGTGCACTGTGGGAATCCGAGACAGGAGAACTGTGCTTTGGAGCCCAGCTGGCAATTTAGCGCATTAGCAAGATACTCTTTTATGTTTTATAAAAAATAAAAAGGGGGCTTGGGTGATGGTTCAGAGGCAATAAGTGACACAGGGGAATGAAACTTGCAACCTGAAAGGTACCTGCAACTAGTTTGTGTACCCTAAAATCGAAAAAATGAATTTTAGGAACAAATGGAGGTTAAAAGCGGAATATTATATCTATTGGGGGAAAGAAAGCTCCTGGCCGAGAAAAGGACAGAAAGGGTGCCCGAGCAGTTTGTCCCAGGAAGCTGTCTATTCCAGGGACTTTTAGAGTAAAACCATGTGGTGAGGCAGATCTAAGGTGGTGGAGAACATGGGAACTCGCTTCAGTGGATATGAGGTGGGACAGAACTGTGGTCAGCCAGTGAGATTACAGGCACAATCACTCTGGTAAAATTGATTAAATCCAGTACCGAAGGCGGATAGCAAGCTGGCATGAGTACAGGACAGGGTGTCTTACTGTTGGGGATTGGGTTAGTGGCTCTTTCAAGGGGCTGGATACCTATTTAGAATATCGATCCCTGCCGGGCGTGGTGGTGCAGGCCTGTAATCCCAGCACTCAGGAGGCTGAGGCAGGAGGATTGTTGTGAGTTCGAGACCAGCCTGAGCTACAAAGTGAGCTTAAGGCCAGCCTGAACTGCATAGTGAGACTCTACCTCAAAAAGACAAAAAAAAAAAAAAACCCCAAAAAAACCAATATTGATCTCTGATGCCCATCCCTAGGGAGATATGTGGCTGCCTTTGTTTACTCTTTTGTCTTAATGTTTGGCTCAGAGCTGGAGTGTCTTATCTCTTTCAGAGTTGCAAAGTCACCTTCTCTTTCATACTGTCTCCTTGATGGTCTGGCCCTGTCTGACCGGCTGTAATATTTCTATCTAATTTGGCTGCCTACATAAGCACCTGCCTGACAACCCCGGCCTGGGATACCCAGGCGCACACCCCTGTAACCCCAGCACTCGGGAGGCTGAGGCAGGAGGATCACTGTGAGTTCAGACCAGCCTGGAGGGTACAAAAGTGAGCACAAGGCCAGTCTGAACTGTGCAACAGAACATGAACAATACAAGACACTCTTATGATTTATGTTCTCCCATTGGTATCTTTTCTAAAAGCTTTGTGTTGTTCTAACTCTTGCATTCTTTTTTTGCCAGCAGAACCGGGGAAGCTCTTATTCCACTGAGCCATCTCCCTGGCCCCTAACTTAAATTATGTTTTAGTTTCTGGTCTGCTTCCCCTTGATTTTCATGTAAAGCATGATCACCATGTCCTAGGATGTAGTGATGTGTTTTCTCCGCCTTAATAAAAGTTCAGCTATGGGGCCAGGGAGATAGCTCAGTAGAACAAGCACTTCCCTGGCAAGAGCAAGGGCCTGAGTTCAATCCCCGGATCCACCAAAAATATATAAATAAATAAATCCCCGGTTCCACCAAAAGAAAGAAAAACACTGCTGAGTCATAATGGAGGAGAGCCAATATGGCACAGCCACTGGAGGCCATGAGCTATGTTCCGCCTTTCTTCTCCCTGGTCAGATTACAACTTCCTGGGCTGGCCAGATAGGTTAGTGAACTAAAGCTCCTGCTTAGTTTTTTCATTTTTTATTTTATTTTTGCAGAAGCAGGGATTGAACTCAGGCCCTAACGCTTGCCAGGCAGGTGCTTATTCTACTGAGCCATCTCCCTGGCCCCTAAAGCTCCTGCTTAGCCAGACTCAAGGACTGGGGTTCGAGGTTCGATCCCTGGTGTGCCATGCTGGCCCCGCCCCGGGGCTTGCTGAGTTCTGTGTAATGAGACCCTGTATCAAGTATATTAAAAAATAAATAGCGGCCGGGGAGATGGCTCAGGAGAATAAGCACTTATCTGGCAAGCACAAGGGTCTGAGTTCAATCCCTGGTTCCACCAAATAAATAAATAAATAAAGGCCTCTTTTATGTTTCCTGTCTCTTCACTGCGCTGAAAAACCTGATGTGGTCGGGACACAATTTCCTCATTTTGTATATGTATAGGGATGTTCAGTTGTGTGCACACCACTGAAAAGACTGCTTTCATAAATTGTCTTGGCATCTTTGTCAAAAATCTGCTGACTAGCCTGGAGGTGGTATACTCATGTAATCCCCGCACTTGGGAGGCTGAGACTGGAGGATCACTTCAAGACCAGCGTGGGCCACAAAGTGAGCTCAAGGCAGCCTGAGCTACAAGGTGACTTCAAGGTCAGCTTCAACTGCATAGTGAGACTTTGTCTAGAAATGACAAAATACAAAAACAACCAGAACTCGGGAGACTGAGGCAGGACTGTTGTGAGTTCGAGACCAGCTTGAGCTACAAAGTGAGCTTAAGGCCAGCCTGAACTGCATAGTGAGACCCTATCTCAAAAAGACAAAAAAGTCTGGGGAGGTGGCTCAGTGGATAAGTGCTTCCCTGGCAAGAGCAAGGGCCTGAGTTCAATCCCCGGATCTGCCAAAAAAAAAACCCCAAAACAAACATGCCTGTAATCCCAGCACTAGGGAGGCTGAGGCAGGAGGATTATTGTGAGTTTGAGACCAGCCTGAGCTACAAAGTGAGCTTAAGGCCAGCCTGAACTGCATAGTGAGACCCTGTCTCAAAAAGACAAAAAAAAAAAAAAAAAAAAAAAAAAAAAAAAAAAAAAACCAAACAGAGCTAGGTAGCAAGACCCTGGCTCAAAGTAAGCCCCCCAAAACAAAACAGACCTTTTGACTGAGATGGATGGGGTGGTACACATTTATAATCTCAGCTATGTTGAGCTGAAGTAGGAACAGGCATTTTTCAAGCCACGCTGGGTTATTTATTTATTCAATCAGATTTATTGGTTCAATTTATTTTTTTATTTTATATTTATTTATTTATTTATTTATTTATTTTTTGTCTTTTTTTTGAGACAGGGTCTCACTATGCAGTTCAGGCTGGCCTTAAACTCACTTTGTAGCTCAGGCTGGTCTCGAACTCACAACAATCCTCCTGCCTCAGCCTCCCGAGTGCTGGGATTACAGGCCTGCGCCACCACGCCCGGATTATTGGCTCATTTTAGATATACATGAAAGTCATATTCATGATAGAGAATTTGTACCTATACCTGAGATAACTTTATTCTTTTTTCCCCTTCACCTCCAACGCCTTCTTCTCTTCTCTCCCCATTTTCAAAAACTTTTGTTTCTAGTTTTCCTTCTTTGCTCAATTTTTTTACTTTTCCTTTTTGTCCTCCCCTTCTTTCTGTCCCCTCTCCCCTTTTAAAATGTATTTAATATAGGGTCTACAGGATCTCCCTACACAGATCGGACTCTTAGTGACCCACCTGTTTACAACCTCACAAGTTCTTGTATTACAGATGTGTGCCACCATGACCAGTCTCAGCATGCCCAGGGGGTGGGACTGGCATGGCAGGCCTGGGGATTGAACCTTTGGCCCCTGGGCCTGTTTGCAAGCACTTTAATCCTAAAAAACAATAACTAAGAAGTTATAAGAAATTCAAGAGAAGAAAAAAAATCAGAGTAAAAACAGAACTTCCAGGGGGCCGGGGAGATGGCTCAGTGGAATAACTGCTTCCCTGGCAAGAGCAAGGGCT
>PVKA01045299.1:0-15618 GCA_004027165.1 Ctenomys sociabilis
AGGCAAGATTTGCACTAATAGTGGTTGGACAGGATATTATGTCGGCTTCTAGTACTATGTACAACCACTAAGAGAATAACAAAAGTAGAAAGTATTAATTATTCAATCTTTGATATAATTCAGGTATAAAAAATAAGATAAGTAAACAGCTACACTGTCTTAATTTACTGATAAGAGAGATTTGCTATAATAATGTCTATAAGTATAATATCATGTATGCACCTTGTACGATACCAAAACATCATGAAAACAGTTTTCAATGTATTAGTTTATCAAATCTGACTTGTTAAGGTGTCTTAAAACTGTCTCATTGATATTTGTACTTCAATAAAATAATAAATAAAAAAATAAAGTGAATTAAAAAACTGAAAACAAAGAGATGTGTTATCTACACAAATGTTGTATCTAAAGACATATACAGGACTGGGGAGATAGCTCAGTAGAATAAGCACTTGCCTGCCAAGTGCAAGGGCCTGAGTTCAATCCCTGGTTCTGCAAAAAAAAAGGCACATACAAATTGAAATTAGATGGATGGAAGGAGCATTATTAATAACAGAGAATGAAGCTGTAGCAGTAGCTACATTAGTAGAGCATAAAACAGGACACAAAGGATAATAAAATGTCAAAGAATAAGATAAATCCACAATTACAGACTTGAGTCCCTCTTGTGGGTAATCTTGGTTATGTACTTGACTGGCTTGAGAGAAACCTAGGAGATAGGTGCACTCCTGAGTGTGCCTGAGTGGACCGTGTGGTCATGACGTTTTGGACAACATCTGGGCCCTGGGGCTTCTGCTTAGGCATGTTCGCTGCTCTGAGCCTCCCAGATACTATGCACTGAGTGTATTTCCTCTGCTGTCATGCTTCTTCCCTGGGGCCAGTCCCCACTGACTGAGCCCTGTGAATCCACAAGCCAAAGGAAATCCTTCCTCGTTTAATTTGCAGACATCAGATTTTGGCCCCAGTAGTGGAAACCTGACTAATCAACAAACTTCTCTTAGAATGCACAGATTTTTGAGGCAGAAAATCACTATGGACACAATGAAAATCAATTTCAACATCAAACAATTAGATATAATTGATATTTATGGACTGCTGCTTGGTGTAAGAGCTGAATGAAATTTTCAAGCATATAAGAAACTTTCACTAAGATAGACCAGTCATTTCTTAACATATTTTGAAGGATAATAAGATTATAAATTGTTACCACATAAAAAGAACTAGTAACCAGAAATAAAAATATAACTGAAAAATCTCATAGGCTGGCTATCAAACATTAAAATAATAACATATACTTCACAAAATAAGATAAATTTAAACTTTATTGATGTAAGAAAAAATTAAAATATGCTTGCAAATTTAATAAGAGTCAGGGTAAAAGTTACTTAAATATATGTCCAGTGCATTGAATATATACTTTAGAAATCCAATAGCAGTCATCTAAGCTTGCTCCTTAGAAATAAAAAATTAAATCTAAATATGACAAAAAATAGAAAAAGAGCATGAATGACTTTTAAAATAGTAAAATGACCTTTCTTTCAGTGAGGAAAGTCGGTTCAAGACCAAATCTGTTCCTTTAAAGATATCAATAAAAGCCATAAACATCTGGAAAGATTATTGGGAACCTAAAGACATAGATCTCTAATATCAGAAATGAAAGAGTTGTTGGGACATTGAATAAGAAAATCTTGTTATGGACAACTCTTTGCCTATACATTTGTTAGTTGAGATGAAAGAGCCAATGCCCTATATGACAGAACTTACCACAACTCATGAAAGAGTAGGCCTATGTTAACAAAAGGGTTTTTGATCATTCATTAGTATAAGTCCAAAATAGAGAGCATCAAAACCCAGATAGATTCAGAGTTAATTCCACAAAGGTTCAAGGAAAAGAAAATTAATTCTCAATACTCTCAAAATTAAAATGACTATTTGTAAATCGAATCCTAGAATGAGTAAAAATAATGATGTGCAATGATCAACTGGAGTTATTCTCAGGTTTGAAATATCAGATTACTATTGATAAATTAATCAATGTAATAAGTCACCTCAACAGCCTACAGAAAAAAATCATGTTAATAGATACAGAGAAGGCACTGAAAATTCAATATTCATTTGTAGCAAAAACTCAGTTTAGAAAAGAGAGTATATTGACCTTGATTGGAAAATGAGACCTCAATGAATGTGATAGCTAATGCTAAAACACTGGAACTTCCCACGAACATTAAGAGAAAAGGTAAAGATGTCTCCTCTCTTCTTACAAAATTGTTCTAAAATTTCTAGCTAGAAGAATAGAAAAAGAGAAGCAAATGAAATCATTATTAGTTGGGAAATAGCAAGCATAATGCTCTTTGTTCCCAGATGACGTAATTATTTATGCAGAAAATAAAAAAGAGCTGACAAAAAATTCTTCCTTAAGTGATATGCATTTGTGGCAAGGTTGTTAGGTACATAATCAACATATAAAGTTCAATGTAAACTGATAGAATTTGGACTCAAAAGCACTACACCATTTATATTATCACATTCTTCTGTAATAAAAATTTTAGGTATAATCTCAGAAAAAAATATGTATGAAAAAGTAAAATACTCTGATGCTTGAAACAATAAATGAACTATGTAGGCTGAATGACACTCATATTCCTGATGAAGGAACATAACTTGATCTACAGCTTTCATGCAATCTCATCAATGGAAACTCAGACACCTTTACTAAGTGAAATGCATATTACTGCATGAAAACAGAGATGCTGAAAATCTTCACACTGTAAGATGCAACTGCACGTCATTCTTATGTGATTAAAACTTTGGTGACAGTAAAAGGCTGAGTGGCCAGGGGAGGTCAGGGGTCTTGGAGTGATATGCAGAGCATGGTGCTTCTAGGCAGTTGGCACTGCACTGGGTGGTACTACAATAATAGGGAAACATTTTTCCTGAATCAAAGAGTATACAGCTGTAAGCTGAGCTCCAGATAAAAGCTCTAGATGTGGATGTGTTCTGATGTGCCACTGCAGGGTCAGCTACGTAATGAGTACCGCTCTGCAGTGAGGGGTTGGGATAACCAGGAGCATGTGCATTTGTGAGAGCAAGCAATGCGGAGAATTTCCTACCTTCTGTTTTATTGTACTGTGAACCTGAAACTTCCCTTTAGAAAGTATTTTAAAAGTCTATGAACTCATTTTACTAAGAAACTATACAAATATACCCCCAACTTGCAGCGTACATTACTACTATAAGTAGTATCAATAGAAGCAGTATTTTAATCTATGTTAGATTTGTCTGTCTTCATATGTTGGAATCTTAGTGAAATTGCATTGACTACAAATCTAAAGACCTGAATTTGCAACAATTTCACAGTTTCAGAAGTGTCCCTGATTCAGGAAACATGACTCTTTCACTAAAGTCAAACATCATGACTTTGGAGCATAAAAGCAATAATTCTTGATTCCGAGTCATCTCATTAAGTTGGAAGAATGGTCTCTTCATAAAACAATATATTAAAAACATTGTTTTGAATTTCTGTAGGTGAACAGCCAATTGAAAAGCTCATTTTACATAATTCTTTTATTTTTCTGTGTCCTTTTGATTTTTTAATTCATTGTAAGGAGAGCTTAAAATAATAGGTAATATGTTAGAAATAATAGACATTAAAAATCAAGATGAGAGGGCCAGCCAAAGAGCTCAAAGAATTAAAGCCCTGCAAGCACGCTCAGGCCTTCCATGCCAGCCCTGTCCCCAGGGCAAGCTGAGATAGCAATTGAGACTGGGAGTGGAGGCGCATGCCCATAATCCCAGCTCTTGGGAGACTGTAAATAGGTGGATTACTATGAGTCCAATCTACTAGTGAGATCCTGAACACTCTATAGACCCTTTCCTAAAATACAAAAGAACTAAAGAAATGAAAGGTATTCCACAGTGGTTACTATATCGCACATTGCTGAATTCAGTGCAGTTGCTCACATTATATAGATATAAGAATATAAAATTTGTCAAAGTAAAAATTTTTTAACATTAACTGTTATACTCCAAAACTGATAGAAATTAGGAGTACAATAATCTTAGAATAATCTGCTTTATTCTCTTAGGATCACTTATCTGTGATCTGTATCCATACATCTGTATCTTCTAATCTAATCCTGGGGTCTGTTTTTTCTTTCTTTCTTTTATTTTTTTTCAGTATAGTGATGATTTTAATACATTGGCTTTGCAGTATAATTTCAAATCAGGGATTATAATCTTTTTGCCTTGACTTTGTTGCCCAAGATTGCCTTTGCTATTCTAGGTCCTTTCTAATGAACATATGTTCATTAGATTTCATAAATGAACACATATTAATATATCATCTGATAATGTTAAACAATGCTGTTAAGAACATCATATTATATGTCTCTTTATTTTATTTTATTTTGAAGAGCAAAAACAGAAGCAAAAACAAATACAAAAAAGAAACAGGGTACTGGACAGCAGTGCATATTACAGATTTTCAAAACGGAAATAGCTAATGAACAATGGTAGTTATATTACCCAGTTTTATCATCAAATCTGTTGCTCACCCTAATGGATATGGTTATGCAAGACTGGGGAATAATTGAATCTTGGCTCTTTCTTTTAAGAAATCTTACTTATTTAATTTTGTTTTAATGTATTTAAAGAGAGTATAATAATTGATAAGACATTAGAGCACATTTAGGTACCAAGATGTGAGTACTCAACCATAAGTTTTGATTTACACACATTGCTGTCCTTGCTGTAGTGGCTCAGATCACAGATATCAGCATACAGAGTTAGTCAAGGTGAAAATTAAAAACATTAACTGTTATTTTAAAAGAAACTGATGGAAATTATGAGTACAATCATCTCAGCCATCCTGTATATCTTCTTGCATGTTTTTCCTCCATCATTTTTTCTCTCTTTTCTCCTTTCTCTGAATTTTGTTGTTTAATACTTAAATTCAGTTTCTTTTTTTTTTTAACTATATCTATCATACCTTTCAGGTTTTGTTTATTCTTTTATATTCTAACACAGGGGAGACAGTATGATATTTTCACAGGTGGGTCTGATTTATTTCACTTCTGAGAATAGCCTGTAGTTGAATTTATTCACTTATAAAGGCTTTGAGTATATTTTTCTTTATAGCTGAGTAATACTCTAGGGTATAAAAATACCGCATATTTTTCATCCATTCCTCAAGTGATGGGCATTTTGGTTGTTTCCAAGATTTGGCTATCACAGATTGTGCTGCTATAAACATGGGCACACATATTTCACCACAGTACGATGTTTTCAGTTATTTTGGGAAGACACCCAGAAGTGTAATAGCCAGATTGAATGGGATTTCCAGTCTTAGAGTTTGAGGAATTTACACACTGATTTCCATACTGGTTGTACCAGTCTATATCCACCAACAGTGGAGAAGGGTTCCTCTCTCTCCACAAACTCTCCAGCATTTGTTACAAATTGATTTCTTTATGATAGCCATGCTTTCAAGGGTGAGGTGATATCTCCATGTTGTTTTAATTTACATTTCTCCAAAGGCTATTGCTGTGGAACAATTTTTCATACACTTATTTGCCACTTGTAGTTCTTCTTCTGAGAAATGCGTATTCTTCTCACAAGCCAATTTTTGGATTGGATCTTTAAATTTCAGGGAGACGAATTTATTTTAGTTCTTTATGTAATTTGGATAAAGTTCTTTGACTCAATGATTGTTAGGATTTTTCTCCAAATTTGTGGGTTGTCCTTTCACTCTGTTGGTGATTTCTTTTGACATGTGGAAACTTCCCAATAAGAGGAGGCCTTTTGATTCTTTGATTCTTTGCTGTATTTCCTATGCAGTTTGGCTTTTGTTCATGAACTGTCTGCCTGCTCCTATGTCTTCAAGAGTTCCATCTACTTTCTCTTCCAGGAGGTTTAGTGTTTCTACTTGAAAGTTTAGATGTTTAAACCATTTTGGCTTTAGTGTAGAGCATGGTGATAGACCCAGATCTAGTTTTATTTTTGGCATATGGAGAGCCAATTTACCATTTGTTAAAGAAGTTATCTTTCTTCCACTGAGTGTATTTGGGGTTTTTGCAAAAGATAACATGGTTAAGTTTTTTTGTAGTCATATCTGCATCTTCTAATCTGATTCTTGGGTCTGGGTTATGTTTTTGCCAGTGTAATGCTGATTTTAATATATTCGTTTTTAATATATTCGTTTTCAAATCAGGGATTGTAATGACTCCTGCCTTAACTTTTTACCCAAAATTGTCTTTGGTATTTAGGTCTTTTCTGAGTCCAAATAATTTTGGGCATGTTTTCTCTAAATCTGTTAAGTGCATTGATAATAGAGTTCATGTTAAATCTGTATAACAATCTTGGGAGTGTAGCCATTGTCACAATGTTGCTTCTTTCTATCTAGGAGCAAGGAATATATTTCCATGTTCTGAAATCCTCTGCAATCTCTTCTTTAGAGGGTTGTAATTTTCGTTGTACAGATATTTTTCTTTCTTTGTTAGATTAATTCCTTAGTATTTCATTTTTTTGGATGCTGTTGTGAATTTTGCATATTGACTTTGCATCCATCTATGCTACTGAATTTGTTTATTACTTCTAGAAGCTTCTCAGTGGAGCTTTTGGATCTTCCAAGTAGTGCACCATGTCATCAGCAAATAATGATAGTTTAACCTCTTCTTTACCTATTCTTATTCTTTTATTCTCTTTCATCTAATGGCTCCAGTTAATGATTCCAGAACTATATTGAATAGGAGTCATAGAAGATATCCTTGTCTTGTACCTGATTTGAAAGTAAAAATTTTCAGATTTTCTCCATTTAGAATTATGTTAGCTGCTGGATTGTCATACATGGCTGTTATCATATTGAGGTAGAGGTTATTTATTCCAATTTTCTGTAGAGCTTTGATCATGAATGAGTGTTGGACTTTGTCAAAAAGCCTTTTCTGTATCTATTGAGATGATCATGTAGTTTGAGTTTTGGTTCAGTTGGTATAGAGTATTACATTTATTGATTTGCATATATGTGCTGAATCATTGTTACATCCCTTGGATGAATCACACCTGGTCATGATGTATAATATTGTTGATTTGTTTTATTCTATTTCCTAGTATTTTATTAAGGACTTTTCTGTCTATATTCATGAGGAAAATTGACCTGTAATTCTCTTTTTTTGTTTGGATCTTTTTCTGGTTTCAGTATTAGTATAATGCTTGCCTGCAGGAATTATTTTGTAAAGATTTTATCCTTTTCAATTTCATTCAAGAGTCTGAGGAGTGTTGGGCATAAGTATTGCCTAAATTTCTTGCAGAATTCATCTTTGAATCCATTAGGACTTGGGCTCTTCTTTATCAGTAAATTTGTTTTGTTTTGTTTTGTTTTGCTTTTTGTTTTTTTGCAGAACTGGGGACTGAACTCAAGCCCTTACACTTGCCAGAGAAGTGCTTATTCTACTGAGCCAACTCCATGGCCCCAGTGAGTTTTTTTTTAATTACATTTTTAATTTCACTGGCTGATATTGGGTTATTCAGAATTTTTGTATCTTCTTGATTCAGTTTTGTAATTTGTACCTATCTAGGTGTCTGTCCATTTCTTCTGTGTCTTTGATACTGTGAGAGTTAAGATTTTCAAAATAGCTATTGATGACCTTATGAATTTTCACAAGATCTGTAGCAATTGTTCCGTTTTTGCTTCTTTTTGCTTGAATTGGAGTTTTTTTCTTTCCTCTTTTTGATGAGGTTAGCTAGGGGCTTATCAATTTTACTTAATCTTTCAAATGACCAGCTTTTGTATTCATTAATCCTTTGCACTATTTTCTTTGTCTCAATTACATTATATCTTGGTCTATTCTTTATAATTTCCTCCCGTCTTTGGGCTTTGGGCTTGGTGTGCTCTTAGTTTTCCAGAAGCTTGAGGTTCAGCACTAGGGTATTTATTTGTTCTCCCTCCACTTTCCTAATGTGTGAGTTTACCATTATCAGTTTCCTTCTGAGAACTGCTTTCATTACATCCCACAAAAACTTGTGTTTGAAATTTCACTGGATTATAGATATTGTTTACTTTCTTTTTTACTTGCATCTGTAACCATTGGTTGCTAAAGAGGGTTTTCTTTAATTTCCATATCTTTAAGGGGCTTTATGGTTTCTTTTGTTGTTAATTTCCAGTTTGATTGCACTGTGGTTACATAATAATTTCTATTTTCTTTCATATACTTAAGAATAACATATGGCTAAGTACTTAGTCTATTTTAGAAAATGGCCCATGTGCTGTAGAAAAGGATGCATATTCTGATGATGTTGGGTGGAACACTCTGTACATGTCCACGAAGTCCATTTCTTTAAAAGCTTGCTTCAAATCTGCTACCTCTTTGCTAATTTTTTGTCTACTTGGCCTATCTTTTTGAGATAAGAGGGTGTTAAAGTCCCCTGTTAATACTGTGATACTGGTTAATAGAATTTTCATGTACTTTAAAATTTGTCTTATATAGTTTGGTGTTCCCATATTTGGTGCATACATATTTCTGACTATTATCTGTTCCTCTTGGATTTTTCTCCTAACCATAGATGGTGATCTTCTTATCTCATTTGTTCATTCTTCAATAGAAGCTCAGGTTGTTTGAGAACAGAATAGCTACCCCTGCTTTTTTCAGAGGTCCTGGAACACGTAGTGCTATTTTCTATCTTTTGACTTTCAGTTCTGAATTTTTATGGGTTAAATGTGTTTCTTGTATACAGCATATTGTTTGATTTTGTTCCTTAATCCTCTCTGCCAGTCTATTACTTTTACTGGGTGAATTGGGTCCATTTACATTGCTGGTTATAATTGATATGCATTGACTTAGTCTTGTCATACTATTTTCCTACTGTTGGTTCCCTACTTGTATCCTATGTTTAAATAGTTTCCTGTGTTTATTATTGTTCTTGGAATTGTGAGTAGTTTGATCCCTTTCTAGAATATCTTTTAGTACTATGTGTAAAGTTGGTTTTGTCATCATGAATTTTGTTTTTTGTCATGGAAGTATTTCATTTCTCCATTAAACTTGAAAGAAAGTTTTGCAGCATATATCAGTCTGCATTGGAATTTGCTTTCCTTGAGGACTTGAAGTACTTCACACCATGCTCTTCTTGATTTGATGGTTTGTGAGGAAAATCTGGTGTTAGTTTGATAGTTTTGACAGAAACAGTGTGATCTGTTTCTTTTCTCTAGTGGCTTTGAATATGCTGTTCTTGGATTGAATTTCTGAGATCTTGACTTTTATATTTCAGGGTGTAGTTTTAATTATGTTGATAGTATTTGGACTTCTATGTGCCTCAGTTACCTAAATGTCAGATTACTTCCCCATATTTGGGGAATTTTCTGCTACCACTTCTGTCCATATTCTATTTATGTCATTTTTCTTGCCTCCTTCTTTCTCACTGATGTCTATCAGACCTATGTGGTCCAAATTTGCATCATCTTGCAGCTATTGAATTATTATTTCCTGGATCCCAGTGGTTTTTAAAGGATCTTTCCATACTTTTTCATTAACTACAACAGTGTCTTCAAAGTCTGAAAGTCTATCTTTACTTTCATTTAAACAGTTTGTCAACTTTGAATGAAAATTTTTATTTCTTGTATATCCCTTTGTACCTGCTTAATGCATTCTATTTCTTTCCTGTATTGCTTATTCAAGGTTTCCATCATTTTTACATTCTCCTCTTTTTTATCAGTGTCTTCTTTAGAAATAATTAGTTCTTTCATTGTAGTTATCATTTTTTGTACCTGTGAGATGTTTTCTGATCTGATTTCCTATATACTCTTCTGAAGTTTCTTTACTTCAGTTGTTATTATTTCAGAGATTTCAAGTAAGTGGCTTCCAATTTCTTCTATGCTAATGTCTCCTGGGTTTGTTCTGGGTGGACTTGGGGCCTGAGAAGGCATTTTTCTTCTGCTTTTTGTCATTTTATATTTCAGAAATAACTCTTTATCTTGATTTCTGTGATGTCTTTTTGTGAAATTTTGATAGTAGGTAGCTATATCACTGTGATCAGACCCTCTCTGTAAAGAGTGATTTTTAGATATCTCTCCTATGTCAGAGATTCTCATTTTGTGTATTTCCCAAGATTTTGCCTGCTCTATTGATTGAGAGTGGGATATTGGTTTCCATTTGGCACTGTTCTGTTCTTCAGTGTTGGACTTTGCTGAAGTTATTACCCAAGTATCTCCCAGTCCCAAGTATCTTCAATCCCTGGTACTACATGTTGTGCTGGCCCTTCCCTTGGGACATTGAGCCAGTGACCAAGTCCAAGCATGATGGCACACACCTGCAATCCCAGTGCTGGGGAGGCTGAAAATAGGAGGATCACTATGAATCTGATCTGCATAGTGATACTCTGTACCAATTTAAAATTTTAAAAAAAGGAAATGCTGCAATTAACACTTCTATTATTATTTTCTGCCTTTAACATATCTGTCTTAACCACCAGGGAAAACATGTGGTTAAGGCAGATACACTTTCCTATTTACAGTGGTACAATTAGCAGTACTATTAATAGCTGATGAAATTTAGAAACTGACAAACTTTTGTAACTAATAGGTTTATACTTTAGACCACAAGAGCAAATATTACAGCTGTATAGCCAAGCAGATCTTAAATTAGGACTTTGTATTTGAATTAGTTCCCTGAGTTTATCTGGGTACATTCCCGTCATGCACCTGGAGTCTTGCAGGCAGACTAGCTCACACCAGTTACCTGTTGCCACCTCTGTACCACAGGAATGCTCCTGTGGTTCTGGGCTTCTGTCCGGGCTCGGTTGGACCCAGCAGTGTGCCGCAACTTACTGGGTCTAGATCTATTTCATTTGAACTTTACTTGCAGGACCTGGCTTGGACCTGGTTGCTGTGTTTGGTGCCTTCCAGCTGAGCCCAGTCTAATGGACCACTAGGGCCTGCTGCCTTCAGGTTCCAAGGCTCCTTTCCAGTACCTGCTGAGGTGTAGTGGGCTGGCTGGCCTGCTGACCGTGGATCCCATGGCTCCTTAGGTCCACTAAGGTAGAAATCTATAATTCTTAACATATTTTTTAGTTTTGAAATTATTTTATATAAGTATGCATCAAATTAGTTGAGAAGAAAGATAAAAGTATTTTTCATGTTATCCATAAGTTTTGAAATGCTGCAACTTGGGCTGGTGAAATGGGTCAGTGGACTGAACACCTGCTTAGCCAAGCATAGGATCTGGGGTTCAATTCCTGGTACTACTTGTTGGGCTGGCCCTGCCCTTGGGACACTGAGCAAGTGACCAAGTCCAGACCTGGCAGCACACACCTGTAATCACAGTGGAAACAGGAGAATCACTTTGGGTCTGATCTGCATAGTGAGACCCTGTGGCAACTTATAATAAACAAAAAGAAAAAAGAAATTCTGCAACTGACCGTTCTATTATTATTTTCTAAACATTACCTTCATTAAGTTTCTGATGTTTGAAGTGTACATCATTCCTTACTAATTAGTTCTATAGTTCTTTTTTAATATTTATCTCTTTACTCAGAAGAGTACAATCCCCTTTATTTCTTTTTTTTTTCTTTCTTTCTTTTTTTTTTGGCAGAACTGGGGACTGAACCCAGACCCTTGCACTTGCCAGGGAAGCACAAGTTCTACTGAGCCATTTCCCAGCCCTCACCCTTATTTCTAAAACAAAAACCTTTCTTTCTTCAGTACACTAACTCTTTCCTTCAGTTTTAGGAGGTCTCCATTCAGATATTATTTCTTTTGATGTAAAAAATAATTTCTATGTTCAGTCATTTCATTGTGGCTCCAAGGTGTTTGTTGAAGTTTTAAATTATGAATTATGATAAGTACTGAATTATGCTGTGATTACATAGTTGTGCCTATCTTTTCTCCTTTTCTTTCTTTTTTCTTTTTTTTTTCTTGTTGAGATAGTGACTCTCTAAGAAGCTCAGGCTGACCTTGAGCTCACTTTGTATCCCAGTGTGGTCTCAAACACACAATGATCCTCTTGCCTCAGCCTGTGAATGCTGGGATTACAGATGTGCACTACCATGCTCAATCTCTAGTTATGCCTATCTTTCAATGTATTGACTCCAAATTTAAAGATTTCACTATTTGGTACACACATTGTGCTGAGGACCTACTGTATCAGCCCATACCTCTTCTACTCCCTGAGAAATACAGGAATAAATCTTGCCTCTTATTGTGATGAATAGTTGTTGTACAAAGACTATAAAAATTGGCAAAATCTATGATGCACTAATAGTGATAATTATTATAAAATATAAAGAATACCAATTGAGAAGACAAATCCTCAATGAAGCTGAATAAGAAGTTTTTCATTAAGTGGTCAGCAGTGATCACTCTAGCAGAACGGTGGGTGAGCAAATACATGAGGATGAGTTGGAGTTTGTTTTGCAGAAAGCTACAAAACACTTCTGGTAGATAACAATTTTCTAATTCAGAAGCTTTGGTCAAGGAGGAATTGTAAAATATTCAAGGAACAGCAAAAAGACAGGGTGGCTTGGCAGAGCAGAGACAGGGTGTGAAAGTCGCAGGAGGTATGAGCATGGGTTGACAGCATGGAGGAAAGATCCTTTTAACTTAGGTTGTCCTAGACAGTATCAGGTATTTTTCTCTGATTCTTCTTAATCTTCCCAGCCTTTAAGATAAGCAAGTAGAGATATGATCTGACCTCTACACTTAAACTATTTTGGTGACATATTAAATTTTATTGACATCAATGGGAACATCCACTAGTGTGTGGGTTTGGTAAGTGTGGACAGTCTTGATCACAACTGAATCCAGAATTGCAATTCTTACTTTAATCAACCATTTTCTACTCCCGCTTTCATGTACTGGTGCAGATGTCCCTTTTAAGATTCATAGTCCCCTGACAGGATCCCACATATCTGCTTGTTCTTAGAATCTTTATTGATGTTCTTTTATTTTTCAGATAGAATCTCCAGAAAGGAACCTGAGTCTTTGCTATAAAAAGGCATAATTAAATTAGAATCAGATTAGCTCATGGCTAGTACAAGTTTTCTTGCTTATCTCTACTGGGTGCCATTGATTGTGATTTACAAAGCACATTAAAGTAAGTCTTGGCAATTTGTACTCTGCATTACCAGAAAACTTCTCCCTCCAAACTGCCATCAAAAACTCGTGCATATTGACACCTGCATGTGCTTGCTCAAAAATCTTTTTTAAAATTATTTCATCAATGAGTGAATGAACATGTGAAGAACAGAAGAACTGAGCTTTAGATTTTGTTTGCCTTCTGTGCTGCTTGCATTCCCGTGACCAGGTTTGCACCTCAGCTTGCCCTGTTCTGTCTTCATGTGGGGATAAGCTTAGCAGATAACACTAGTTGTGCCTCTGATAACCTCTTTAAGTAGTGAAAGTAAAAGGAGAGAGGACAGCAGCAGGAGCTTGTGGCTGGTGTTTTTGCCATCCTGGCTCTGTCTCTGAGAGGTAATCCCACCCTGATGCAGACCTCCACAGTGGCCCGCTCTTCCCCTAATGAGTCTGCTCCACCGGACAGATTTAGTTATGATGTAAGCAATCTTCTACACTCTCAGCCATTCTCAGTAACCTGCACGGTGGCCGCCCAGTGCCTGTCTATCACCCAGGCTCCTGCACACTCCCCTGTGCATCCTCTGTACTCTGCCCACATCCCAGTAATTAGTCTCTTTGTTTACAAATGCTTCAGATTATGCTAATTTGCTTATGCCATCTGCCTTATGTTATGATGCTGACAGATACATCCTCAATTCTGCTGCTCCTCAGAAAATACGCATGTTAAAAGAATGAGAACAATGAGGCATGTAGATATATATGATAAAACTTTGACTGTCTTCTTGCACTTATTTTATATTCTGTGACTTCCTTCGCTGAGTGCCCAATTATTTGTGAGTTACTAAAGCTGCAAGCAAGTTGAGAAATAAACATGATTCACTGACTTTCTAGATAGGGTAGCTGGGATGGAGTGCAGTACTAACACTGTCTGTAGTAGCTGGGAGACATGTAGCCAATCAAACCCACTGCTGTCTGGCTCTTACATAGAACCACACTTTCTCAAATGTTCTCCTTTTGCTTGCACCATGAGCTACATTCAACCTAGCAGCCAGAGGCAGCACAGTTCTTTGCAGAAAACTTTAGAAAGCTATGCATTTCATTAGGATTTCAAAATAAATGCTTTGGAACTTACCCTCATGACCTAGTGTCTCACTGTCCTGCGGCCTCAATAATCTTTTCATCATTTCTCTCTATCCTGTCTGACTTCTTTAAATTTTTATTATGATTGATACATCTTTGCAGGACAAAATGTTATGCTCCTCAGTTAGTACGTGAACATAACACATCCTAATTCTTTTTATCTCCTATTATGAAGAGCTGCATTAGGTGGAAATATGACAGGCAGTTGGAAGGGTCTAAGCCTTCAAGAGAGTCAAGGAAGAAAATGTGAACCCAAGACTGTGCCTGGAGATGCACTGGGAGATGAAAATCACCTTGGCTGGATTTGCACAGTTCCCTGGGCAATCAAAGGTAAGTATGGTCAATGGTGCCATCATGTTGAGATTTCCTGTGTAGACAAACCATTGTCTCTTTAGGGTTGGTCCATCCTCTTCCACCCACCAAGGGGAAGACAAGGTTAATGATATCACTCATGTACACTTGCTATGAAACGTGCATCCCATTGGTCCATATTTCTTATGTGGTTCTCCTGGAATCCTATTGCTTGATCACATTTTTGTCCCCCACTGGGTCTACCTTGTGACTTTACTCTATCAAACTTCCTTTGAGAAGTGAGGCTGCTGGTAACGCATGTGGGGCCCCCTGTATCTCAGAGCTCTTTGCTGTTCCCTTTCTCCCAAACATTTCCCTACTCTTAGTCTCTGTGTTCCTTAGCATTCATTCCTTCGACTTTGGGGAACAGGAAGTCAACATGCTGGATGTCTGGCAGGTTAGGAGTCACATTTGTTTTCCCTGCCTACCTCATCAGGAGCTCCACTACCCTCCCCTGCCTCTGCCCCTCCCCTCCTTCTCTCCTCCCTCCATCTGTGGTCTTGTTGTCACTTTCCCTTTTGCAAAGCATTCATCTCCTTTTTTTTCTTTTTTCTATCTGTCATTTTGCTCCTTTCTTATAGTTTGGGCTTCTCATAAGAGAGAAACTGTGATACTTAAGCTCATGAATTTAATTCGTATCACTTCATAGCTTGACCTCTAGGTGTGTTTTCCTACAAATGCCTCAAGTTTGTCATCCTTTGCAGCAGGGTAGCAACATCTTCTCTGTGTCCTGCAGGTCAAAATGTTTTGTCATCTGCAAATAGTGATAATTTAACTTCTTCTTTACCTATTCTTATTCCCTTTATTTCTCCCTCTTTTCTAATGACTGTTGCTAAGGATTCCAAGACTATATTAAATAGGAGGGGTGATAAGGACATCCTTGTCTTGTACCTGATTTAAGAGTAAAAGATTTCAGTTTTTCCGCATTTAGGATTATATGAGCTTTTGGGTTGTCATAGATGGCTTTTATCAAGTTAAGATAGAGTCCATCTATTCCAATTTTCTGTAGGACCTTGAACATGAATGAGTGTTGGACTTTGTCAAAGGCTTTCTCTGCATCAATTGAGATG
>PVKA01045300.1:0-15619 GCA_004027165.1 Ctenomys sociabilis
GAACTCACAACAATCCTCCTGCCTCAGCCTCCCAAGTGCTGGGATTACAAGCATGCACCACCACGCCCGGCTGTGGTTCTGCTTGTGTGCATGTGTTCCATCTTCTGTAGGTCTTGGTTTCATACTTCTGCCCCAGGACCTTTGCTCTGGTTGTTACATTTTCTTGGTACAGTTTCCTGCCAGATATCCAGCAGCTTGCTCCCTCAGCTCCTCCAAGGGTTTAATTAGTGGTCACCTTCATTGCCACCTGACATTCTGCTTTATTTATTTTGTCCACTAGAATGTCACATTACCAAGATGGGATTTTAGGTATTTTGTTCATTGCTACATCCCTAAGATCCTAAATAGTACCTAGTACACTGTGGACACTTTAAGAAATTGTTTGAAGGAAAGAATAGATATACTCCTGGCCTCTCTGTCTCCCTGCCTGTCTCCACCTGTACCCTCTGTCCCTGTCTCTCTTCTCTGCCACTCTGGTTCAGCCAGAGTCTCCTAGTCTGTCCCTGGGCCTGTCTCTCTCTCTCTCTCTGCCCACTCTGGGATCCTCTCCTCTGTCCACCCGGTATCACCCACCAACGTCCATGGGATCGAGGCACAGCTGTGGGGACAGGCTAGTCCCCAGTGCATTCTCTGCCTGCACCCAGATGACCATATTCTGGTACAAGAGCAGGTGTTTGCGAGGGATGGAGCAGTAGCTCTGCCCGTGTGCAGGCACACAGTCCTTGATGGTGTCCTCCTGGGTCTGGCAGTCGCTCCGGCTCCTGTTAACAGGCCAGGCTTGGTCCCAGCAGAGGAGGAAAGTGGGGCTCCCTTCTCCCTCCATCCCTACAATCCTAGTCATGCCCCTCCCCAGAACTCTGAGGAAGGCGGGTGGGTTGGAGGTCCCTACTCACTTGAAGCTCTTCAGGGTGAAGTTGGTGGGCAGGTGGGTGTCGGGGCCTGGCTCCCACTGGCACATGAGACTGTTGCTTGTGAGGTTCATGAGGCAGGACAGGTTATAGGGCACAGTTGGAGGGTCTGTGAGGAGGGAGAGCACAGAAAGCGCTCCCTGAACCGCTGGCCTTGTTTCATAGTTCTGATCTCAATGGTCCCCTTGTCCACCCCTAGTCCCAGTGCAATGTGACCCAGAGGCGTAGTTCTGGGGAAATGAAGTTACAGGGATGTACAAGTAGCACAGGGTCCCAAACCTGTGATTCCATCCCCAACTCCAGCTCAGGATCCCTTTGTCAGTGATGGCATAGGATCGGAGTTTTCATCATTAATAGTGTAATTGTTTTTTGTACCAGGAATTGAACTTGTGCTTGTCAGGCAGGCACTTGTGTCACCGAGCTATATCCCTGGTCCTAACAGTGTGCTCTTGAAGTTACTTAACTGCTTGGTGTTTCAGATTCCTCATTTACACCTTCCTCCTCCAGTTGTTCTAAGGGACAAATGGCTTTTCACATGTAAAGTGAGCAGAACAGGGCCTACATACAGGTAGGTGTTAGCTACTGCTACTATTTATTTGTTTTTAGTGTGTGGATCTGGGGATTGAACCTAGGGACTTCACTCTGAGATACATTCCCAGCTCTTTTTAAAGCATTTTAACGTTTTAAGATAGGGTCTCACTATGTTACTAAGTTGCCCGGGCTGGGATCTGATTTGTCAACTTCCTGCTTCAGCCTCCCCAGTGCTGGGATTACAAGCGGGTGCTATCATGCTTGGTCTTATTATTGCTTTCTTAAACTGTAGGGTGTGGCCTTTGTTTTTTTTTTCTTTGTGTTTCAGCTTGGCACCAGTCCCCTCCTGCTGCATTTGCAGGCAAGCCTGGGATGGTCCGAGGAGAAGCTGGGAGGATGTCCTCTCTGTGTCCCTGTCCCACAGCCAAGGAGCTTGGCTTGTTTAGTAGCCACGTGGAGGAATATGACTATTTTCAGAGCTTTGGTGCCTGATAGAAATCTTGCCTTCTCTATTATTATTTGATTCCAGTGAATAACTTGTCTCCCAGAATATCTATTTCTTTTTTTTTTTTTTTTTTTTTTTGTCTTTTTGAGACAGGGTCTCACTATGCAGTTCAGGCTGGCCTTAAGCTCACTTTGTAGCTCAGGCTGGTCTCGAACTCACAACAATCCTGCTGCCTCAGCCTCCCGAGTGCTGGGATTACAGGCCAGAATATCTATTTCTTTACCTGGAAAATGGGACTAATAGCAGTACCCACTACGCCTGATACTGTGCCCATGAGGTGCCTGTTGAGCAGGAGCTGTGTAGGTGGTGGCAGAGCAGGGGGAACGCTAGAGGGACTTACAGCCGGCCTGCAGCTCAACTTGGTCCAGGAGTTGCAGGCTGTTGCTCCAGGTGAGGTAGCAGAGAAGAAAGGTGCGTGTGCTGTTGAGGTTGGGCAGAGTGATGATTGATTCTTGGGACCCGTCGGGCTGGGTCTGCTGATGCCCGCTGGGCCGCAGAAACTCTGCACCCAGCTTCCAGAGGATCCGTGGCTCGGGCTCCAGGTAGCTGCAGCTCTGGCTGACAGTGCAGGAGGCTGTGACAGGGTCCCCCAGGTGCATGATGGGGGCCGAGATGTTGATGTGTCCACACTTCCCTAAACCTGGATGGGAAGGAGCAGGCCATGAAGGACTCTTTCCCATGAGGGAATCTGGGAGGTCTAGGTCTTGTACCCCTACACTCAGAGCCCTCACTGCCTGACTCATCCTTCCAGACATGGGGCTCTTCTGGGAAGGTGGATATAGGCACTGCAAGAGGCCGTGGGACAGAGACAGCCATGTACAGGTAGATGGTTATTGACCAGCTCGATGGAGAAGAACAGGTCCTGATCTGCAGCGGGTGCTGCTTCCTGCCCTAGGAACACCCTCCTAGCGCCTGAGCCCCAGCTGCCAGTGTACCCTTGCTGAGTACAGAGTTCCTGCAAGCTGGCTCCAGCTTCTACCACAGGGAGGCCATCCCCACCCCGGAACCCTCCCCGAGGGTGGTGAAAGTAATGATGAGAGTGATAACAACCCCGAAGCCACAGCAATCTTCTCAAAATGTAACCGCATCTTTTCAGAGCACTCTCAAGGCCCAGTTATTGCTCTGGAAGGCAGAGCGGTGGGATGGGCAAAAGCCCGGTCCCAGAGCTATCCGCTGAGGTTCAGTCCTGGATCCTTACTCATTCTGTGACCCTGGGCTATGGGACTGAGATTCTTTTGTCTTATCTCTCATTTCATCAGTAACAGGCAGATATGCCAGGCCCCACCCACCCTGGAGCTGTGGGAAGAATGAACTGTGACAGTATGTGCAAAGCATGAGGAACTGTGGCTGGCTTGGGGGACCAAGGCTCGGATCCTCCACGTTGCCCTGGGGTGCAGCCTCTGCTCCCCCTCTGTTCCTGCTGTGGCCTCTCTCAGCTGCAGCCCTGTGGGCCTGCTGTGCCATTCCTGGAAGTCTCTGTGGCCTCCTCCACCTCCGGGCTTCTGCTCCTGCTGCTCCCCTCTGAGCAGCTCCTTTCTCATTCTGGTTAACATTTGCCCATGATGGGGAGCCAGAGGCCCTGCCCAGCCAGAGCAGCCAAACCTCTACTTTTCCAAAGCCCTTATTTTTCTTTGTAATTATAGACGTGATTGTTCACTCTCTGTCTGTCTCCCAGGCTCTATTTTTATTTTATTGTATTTTATGAGGCAGTGTCTTATTATGTAGCCCTGGCTTGCCTTGAACTTGCAGTGATCCTCCTGCCTCAACCTCCTGAGTTCTGGGATCACAGCATGCTCTAGTTTTAGATTCTGTGAGGCCAGGGACTGTGGCTGTTTTGCTCCTTGTGATAGTGCACCCTGTGCCTGGCACATAGAGGGCTCTTGGGGACAATTTATTTTTTTGAAGACTTATTTATTTGTGTATTTGGTACAGGATCTCACTATGCAGCTTGGACTCATAGTGATCCTCCTGTCTCAGCCTCCCCAGTGCTAGGATTATAGGCATGTGCTGCTATGTCTGGTTCAGTGGCTGGCACAGTGCAGGGCTGGCATAGCATGCGGTACTGGAGATTGAACCCAGGTCCTTGCGCTTGCCAGGCAGATGCTTAGACAGCTGAGCTATCTCCCGGCCTGGGGACTATTTCTTGAATAAAGTGAGTCAACAGGTTCTTGGCCTACAGTGAATGTCTCTGTTTTTCTTGAAGGTGTTCTTAGACCCATTTTATGGACAGGAATGTAGGGCCCTAAGAGTTGGTCCAGAGTGAGAGAGTAAGTTCAGGGTTCCCAACACTGGGCTCTTGCTGCTTCACAGGCTCAGAACTTCAGGCTGGAAGGAAGCACACAAGGCTATTTAGCTCCAAACTCCACCTGATGCTGTGTCCTCTCTGGCAAGGGTTGGGCGGCTTGTTGCTATATGGCCTGTTAGCTAAGAATGCTTTGTGTTAGGCTGGGGAGATGGCTCAGTGGAATAAGCACTTCCCTGGCAAGGACAAGGACCTGAGTTCAATCCCCGGTTTCCCCCCCCCCAAAAAAAAAAAAAAGAAAAGAAAAAGAATGCTTTATGTATTTTTCAAGGGCTAAAAGCAAATAAAAGCTGGGTAAGAATGACAAGATTACATGCAGCCTGAAAAGCCCGAATGGTGTCCTCTGTCAATCCCGGCCTCAGCTTGCTTACTCTTGGAGACGGGCTGCCTCCCACCTCTCAGGACAGTTTCTGGGGTTGGAGAGCTGTGCCTAGACTTCCTGACTTCCAGGTAGAACCTGTCTCCTCATGGCTCCTAAGAGGATCCTCCTGCCGCCTACCGAGGCTGCGCAGAACCCAGAGGGTCCTCCTGACAGCCTGGCAAGGTTTGTGGTGGGGCTTGGCTGCCCTTGCCTCTGTCCCCTGCTCAGCCCCCTCCTCTCACCATTCCTCTTGGTGCATGAGGTCTGGGGGTGGGAGCCCAGCCGCCCCTCAGCTGTCTCCGTCTTGAGCCTCTTGGGATTTCCCAGCATTTCCAGGAGCTGTGTGGCACGGCAGGGCCCCTCTTCCCACCCCACCTCCATCACCACACTTACTTCTGGGGAGGAGCAGGATGATCAAGGCTGCTTGTGTCAGGCCGCAGGCTCCCAGCCCTGCCATCGTGCCAGCTGGTGCTCACCTGGAGACAGAGTGGGCAAGGTCATGGTGTTGGATTCAGAGCTGAGCTTCACCCTAGCCCTGCCACACTGCAGCCTTGGCTAGGTTACAGGGCCTCTCTCATCCTCAGGCTCCTTTCAGAAATGAAGGAACCAGCAGACTGTGCTGCAGAGGGCTTTGGAAAGAAGACACAAATTATGCGAGTCAAGGGCCTTGCGTTGTGCCTGGCACAATGGAAATCACTCTGTGGCCACCTCCGCTGGTGTCCTTCCAGGAATGGTCAGGGGAGGGAGGAGGAACAACATGCTGTACCCCACTCCCAGCTGGGCTGTCTCCAGAAGGCTACACCTGAGGCAAAGACGAGGAGAAGAGGGGAGAATGAAACAGGGTGAAGGAACCAACACAGGATTTGTCCACTGAAGGGACAGCTTATCCTTGGATGGGAAGGAGGCTCCTGCCCCTGTTGGAAAGGGGTGCCCCTGGGGTGCTAACTCTCTGGTTAGTTCAGGCAGGACATCCCAGAGTCCCAGGCAGGTCGACCACACCAGCAACCCAGGTAATGGCCTCAGGCTTTCACAGAGCAGCCAGCAGGGGGCTTCAGGTGCCGCCTGACAAAGTGGCAAGGGAAATGTGGACACGGGGGTGGGATGGGTGGGGTGTGTGTGTGGAAGACCCTACCTCTTGGCACAGATCTCTGGAGCCTCCTGGGGGCCAATGTGATGAGCTTGTGGCCGTGGTCCCCAAACAAAAGGACCCCTGACTCCTGACTTGAAGCATGCCAGTGATTCTCCCACTGGGGCAGAGTGTGGTGGGTCACTCAGCCCTGCTTCCCTTAGGGGCCTGGGCCGGATACCTGGTCCTCCAGCACTAGCTAGTGCTCCGGGTACCAGGCCTGTGGGACCTGCAGGAGGACTGCTTTCTCTCTCACCTGCTCAGAAGTACAAATGAGTGGTCCAGACAGCCAAAGCTGTCCCTGCTTGCTGAGGCCTGTCCCCACTCCCCTAGTTTATTCACGTATATTGCAATATCAGGATACCCGGTGTCCATGAGTCACCATTGTGCAAATCAGCAAAACAAACAAACAAACAAAAAACACCACAAAAAAACCCCACCAAAGCCAAAACAAAAATGATTCTCCTGGTTAGCACTTCTGGTGCTGCCCCATATTAGGACCTGGTAATTGGAGAACAGGCTGGATTTCAGCCTCCATCAGGCAGATTTGTGCAGTGAGAAACCTGTACAACTGTTCAGAGAATTCCTTTCTACCAAATCGGTGGTCCGTAACTTTCTTACTATAGTATATCAATTTGACTGTCACCCTGCCTTCTCCTCATTGGCTGGGGAGACCTGAGCTCGGTTTGGAAGGTCACCATGCCCAGGCTTTGCTGCTCTAGAGAGGGGCAGTTTCAGGGCCAGGCACCCCCTTCTCTTGCTCTGCTAACTTCTGTCCAGAGTGGACAGCCAAACCTTGAGAGGCTCAAGCATCCTTCCCTGGTTGTGAGGTTCCGGTGTGTCTGGCATCAGCCCTTGGGGTCTCCCCAAGCAGGGTGTGTGGGAGCTGGGGCCTGCAGGAGCATGGTTTTACTTTAGCGGGCAGGGTGCACCAGAATGCAAAGGGGTTGGGAGCCCACTTCTGAGTCAGACTTCCTGACCTGGCCTGTGGCTCCACCACTTACCCACTTTGTGGCCTTGGACAAATTACTTCACCATTCCAAGCCTCAGTTTCCCCATCTGTAAAAAAGAGGTAACAATAGCGCCAGCTTCTTGTGGCCGTTGGACGGCGAAAGGAGATCCTCTGAGCAGATGCCCTCAGTGCTCTGCCGGGCATGGAGTGAGCTCCCAGCCTCCTAAGGTGACTGTCATGAGCCACAAAGGGGACCCCTTGAAGACCCCAGCTCGGCTTGGTCTCCCAGCAAGTTGCGTGGGCACAGCCTGCTATGCCTGCCACCTTTATCTCTGTGTCACACTGCACGGTCCAGAAGTCCCTTTTCTGTGTCCTGCTTCTAACTCCCTTGGCCCGTGTGTCACCTCACCATCTCTGCTCAGGCCTGAGGCTGCCCTGAACCTTGGCGCCCAGCACGTCTGATGCCACCTGCTGTCACTACCAGCCCTTCTTTCTTCCCATGACACTCAAACCCCTTCTTTCCTTTCCCCCTTCTTTTCTTTGTATTATCAGGCATTGTGCCCAGGGTTTTGTACTGAGTTACATCCTCAGCCCCTTTTAAGTTTTGAGAAGGTTCTAAGTTAAGTTACCCAGCCTGTGCTTGAACTTTCCATCCTTCTACCTCAGCCTCCCAGAGTGTTGGGGTATCAAGCATGAGCCACAACACCTGGCTACTTCCCCTATTCTTTTGGAATTTCTTCTATGGAAAGAGGTGGGGATGGAGGAGTGGCTGGGAATAAATCAAGGGACAGGGACTTCCCAGATGTGGGAGGGAGAGAAGGAAGGAGGGAGAGAGGAAGACAGAAACAGAGACAGAGACAGGCAGAGACAGATAGACAGACACGGAGACTGAGGTACGTATACAGTTATATATAAAAGAGACCCACAGAGCCTTATGTAGGAGGATCTCTGAGAGTTCCAGGCCAGCCTGGACTAGGTAGTGAGTTCCAGGCCAGTCTGAACTATTACAGAGTGAGATCCTATTGAGAGAAAGACAGACAGAGAGACAGAAAAAGAGAGAAAAACAGAGAGACACACAGAGAGACTGAGAGGGAGAGAGAGAGAGACAGAAACACTGAGGGGGGAGGCAGAGAAAACCCATGAAACACATGTGCTGGGCTTGAAAGGCTAAGGCGTGGGGGTAGGAATCAGTCTGGTACCAAGCGGTAAGGAGAGACAAAGGAAGACTCAGAGATGGGCAGATCTCCAAGGGAGGAAGCAACCAGAGAGGGGCTGAGGTGCAGAGAAGATAAGGAGAGACTGAAGACTGAGACATGTCTATGTACAGGTTCTGAGACACAGAGACATGGAGAGGAGGAGGAGGACAGTGGCCACCCTCGAGCCCAGATCTCTGTCCCCAAAGAGAGGTGGCTGTTTGTGGCTTCCCTGATGCAACCCTCAGAGAGGCACTGTCCAAAGCTCCGGGTTTCCAGGCTGCAACCCCCAAGGCCCATGCCACCAAGGCAGGGACAGTGGCCTGCAGCAGAGCTGGCTGAGTGCTCCTGGGACTGCAGGTCTCCACCCAAGTGGGCTCAGCCTCCCTGACATCCCCTACTCACACTGGAGCCTGGGCAGACGTGCTGGCCTCCTCCGTCTCTCCTCTCCACTCTTTGAGTCAAGTTCCTGAAATCTGCTTCAGTCTGGCATCTCTCCCCCAGCTCTTTCGTTAATGACAGCTGGGGGACTGAGGATTGCGACACCTTCCGAGTGTTCCAGTGCTTATGGGGCCACGCCTTCCTCCCAGGAAGGAGCCCTCAAGGGAAACTGGTGAGGCCCAGCAGCTTACCTGCCTCAGGGGTCTTAAAGGGCTGGGGAATGTGACACCAGTATTCCCTCCCCAGCCTCTGGATTTCCTGAGCCTGGAGCTCTGAGGCTCCAAGCTGAGGCTCCAAGCTGGCTGGGTGCCACATTGTGGCCCCTACTCTAGGTGGGCGCCAAGGCTCGCTCAACCCCCAGCCTCTATTCCACGTGGGCCTTGTTCCTGGAGTATTGCAGGATGGTGTCCTCTGGGAGGCAGGGAAATTTATCATGTGTCTTTCCCCGTCAATCCCATCCTATCTACCACTGCACACAGGCCAGGCTGATGGAGAAAAGGTATTTTAAGGACCCACAAAAGGTGTGTCCGGGGCCTTCATATATTTACCAAAATTTGCTAATATTTACTCATGGGGGTTCTGTTACACTGAATATTTTCTTTTAAATGTATTTAGTATATGGTCTACAGGGTCTCACTGCACAGATCAGACGTGTAGTGATCCTCCTATTTTCAGCCTCCCACGTGCTGGGATTACAGGCATGTGCCACCACACCCAGTCTCATTTGCCACCCCAACACACCCTGGAGGTGGTGCTGGCACAGCATAGCGGGGATCAAAGCCCTGGACCCTGCGTCTGCCTAAGCAGGCACTTTAGTCCACTGAGCTATCTGGCTGGCTCTTACACTGAATATTTTCTAATTGAGGGAAATATATATTTTTTTGTAATAGGTTATTTGTATTGATGTTTCCCCTGCTGTTTTTCCCCTTGCAAGTGTCTGCAAAGACTTTTCTGACGAAGGCCTATGCTGCTGGAGTTGACCAGATTCATGACCCAGTCAAGGCACCCGCAGACCAGCATCCTGTCTGTAACCGGTGATTCTTCTAGAGAACCTTGGGCTTCTGCCCTGGGCATGATGGGATGGGCCTTGCTGTGTCTCTGGCTCCAGATCTGAGGGCCAGGTGTCTGTCCTGGTTCTGCACATTCAGGAAATCCCAATTGCCTTGACTGTTTTCATAATAGAATAGGAATCCTGGGCACACAAGTATTCACAGAAAAATTCAACTTGGCTCTATGAATATTTCAAGATAATGTATTGGGAATATAAATACCCCTTATGCCTACTCTGGCTCGGTCCAAGCCATGCTTCTTTCTTGCGAAGATGGTTGCAGCAGCCACCCCCTCCCTGGCCTCCTGTGTTCATGCATACTTGTCTTTCTGTCTACTGTCCTGTTAGCAGTCAGTGTGACATTGATCAAACAGAGGTCAGATCATGTCACCTTCTGCCCCAAAGCCTCTATTGTCTCCCATTTTGCTTAGAGTGAAACTCAAAACCCTTTCAGTGCAAGGCACCCCCCATTACTTGCCAGACACCCTCTTTTTTTTTTTTTTTTTTGTCTTTTTGAGACAGGGTCTCACTATGCACTTCAGGCTGGCCTTAAGCTCACTTTGTAGCTCAGGCTGGTCTCGAACTCACAACAATCCTCCTGCCTCAGCCTCCCAAGTGCTGGGATTACAGGCCTGCACCACCACACCCGGCTAGACACCCTCCTTTATTTGTCCTTTTTCTAATTTGTTCCAGTGACTATTTTCCTTGTTTTGAACTTGATAGGCTGCCTTCGGGCCTTTTACTTGCTGTCTCTTTGGCCTGGGTACCTCCTGACCCCAAAGAGCCGCCTTGGGATTATTCCCTTCCATCTTATCTTTTTTTTGGTGGGGGGTTCCAGGGCTTGAGCTTAGGACCTCGTGCTTGCTAGGCCTGTGCCTATGATGCTGAGCTATCTCCCTGGCCCTCCCTTCCGTTCTTCAAGGTTTTGTTCACTTGTCACTTTCTCATTGATGTCCTTTCTGAGCAGCCTTTAAAAAATTACGTCTTATTTTCTCCCTCTCTTCCTCTGTATCCTCTTTCATCTTCTAATATTTGCTGTCCCCACTCCCACAAGAATGGATGTCCTGGCCAGGGATATAACTCAGTGGCATCAGTGTCTACTTAGCAAGCACAAGGTCCTGAGTTCAATCCCTGATATATCCAATAGGGGCAACCATTTTGGCTGTTTAGAACTTTAGCTCCAGCGCCTACAGCTCTGCCCATCACACAGTGAGCCCTCAGCCCATGTCTGTTAAACAAACTATTGAATGGATGAATCTTTTTCTCACTTCATCAGATCTGGTCCTAGTCCTTGTGTTTGTCACCCTTTTGAATTAGATAGCCCCACCTGAAGGTCAGACACTGCATGGACCCAGATGTCACTCCTTTTGCTTTGTGTTCCTGACCCACATTTGACCAGTTCTTCCAGGAGGAGGAGAACCTTTGCCATCAGCTGGGAGATCTGCTGCAGGAGCAAATGTGGGCTGGTGGCGAGGGAGGGCAGCTCCAGGGAGCCAGCTCCTTGCCTCCTCTGAAGGCACTCTCGGGTCATCTCCTCTCCTTGCCTTTCAGCAGAGGTCAGCATCTCAGCCTGACTTCCTTCTTGTCCAGTACAGGGAATTGAACCTAGGGGCATTCTACCTCTGAGCTACACTTCTGGCCCTTTCTGTTTTTTTATTTTTTATTTTTTTTTATTTTGGGAGGCAGGGTCTCATTAGGTTGTGCTGGCTGGCTGAAACGCACCATATTCCTGCTCTAGCATCCTGAATGCCCGGGATTGCTGACTGTGCCACCAGGTCCGGCTTGTCCTGACTTCCTAATGGGACAAGCAAACTCTCCCCACCTCCCTGGATGCACCACCTCACGCTCCAGCCACGCTGAATCTGCCATTCGCAGCCACAAGCTCTGTCTGCCTCTGCGCCTTTGCTTAGAGTGAAACTCAAAACCCTTTCAGTGCAAGGCACCCCCCAATTACTTGCCAGACACCCTCTCCAGCTCTCTCACCTCTGCCTTGGAGTAGTGTACACACAGATTAAAAACATGTGCTGAGCAGTCAGATGGCATGAATTTGCTACCTGTGTGACCCTGGATGAGTTTTTTAACTTCCCTGAGCTTTGGTTTTGCCATCTTTAAAATGGGGATCAGGGCTGGGGATATGGCTCGGTGGCTTCCTTGGGAAGCGCAAGAGCCTGAGTTCAATCCCCAGTTCTGCCAAAAAATAAAAAAAAAAAAAAATAATAATAATAATGGGGATCATAGTGCCTGTTTCATAGGATTCTTGAGAGAAATCAGTGAAATGTAAGGCTTGTGGGACAGAGCCAGGCACATAGTAAGTGCTTAAGGAGGGTTTACTATGGCAGAATAAAAGACCTGAGACGGGTGAGGAGTCATCCCTCTCCAGCTCTCTCACCTCTGCCCTTCTCCATCAGGCCTGTGTGGGCTGGAGACCCCTGCCATGGAGCCCTGGGGAGAGAATGCTCTTTATGGCAGTGCAGCAACAGGGCTAGGGCGGTGGGCTCTGTTTCTGTTGTGGCTGGAGAGGTGTGGGGGTGTGGAGCTGCTAGGTAGGTGCAGGAGCAGCCTGGTCTGGGGAGCTGGTGGGCTACCCTGTGTGTGCTTGGAAGTGGAGGCTGTGTTTGTCTTCCAGGGCCTGCTTTGGAATAGAACAGTCAGCTGAGATTGTGCAAACAGGTCGTTATGCAAACGTGCCCCTGCGTGTGACCTCGATTGTGCAAACAGGTGTTTACTGGAGCTTGTCCGGCATAGCCAGCCTGCTTACAAAAAGCTGTTGACTCAGAAATGAGAATCTGGACACTCACCCTGCCCTGAACACACCCGGAACGCCCTGGCCAATCCCTCCACCCAGAGGTAGAGCATGCTCTGTAGTGTTTCCCTCACTCTAGGTGGCCTGCTTGGAGTTTCATCCCTTCTTTCTATGCTTAGAGAAAGTTTGGTTCTTTCTTCAAAGACATTTGTCTAGACCTTTGGTACACCTTTCATGTCCTGATTATGATTGATTTTATGGCTCTTGCTAGACTGGAAGTCTCCCAAGTTCAAGGATCTTTCTGTATTTTCCTCTGAAAGATTAGAAAACTGAGGTCCACAGAGGGAAACGGATCTACCATGCCACACAGCTTGTAGCTTGGCCCTAATTTAGAGGTGAGGGTGGGACTCCAGCTGGAACTTGAGGGATGGGGGAGATTTGTAGCAAGGACGGAAGGATGTGCTGGTGGGGGTGGGGACAGGACAGCAAGAACAGAGGTATAGAGGCTGGAATGTGTAGAGGCTGGAATGGGGGCTACCCAAGAGGCAGCAGGGGAGCTGTGGGAATGGCTCAGTGGTAGAGTACTTGCCTAGTATGCTCAATCCCTAGCACTTGGATGGACATGTGGTTTTTTTTTTTTTTTTTTTTTTTGGTGGAACCGGGGATTGAACTCAGGCCCTTGTGCTTGCCAGGCAAGCACTTATTCTACTGAGCTATCTCCCCAGATAGCTCTTGGATATATGTATCCACACACAGAGGCACAGATGCAGACACACATACATGCACGCATGCAAGCAAACATGAAAAGAAGTGTAGTAGGAAGAGCTTGGACAGGCCTGGGAATAGGGTGCTGAGGAGGAACCCTGCATTCTAGAACTTGAAGTAACCCTGACTTCCCATGACTTTGAGCAGTCCTGTCTCTCAGGTCCCCATCTACCCCTTTACACCCCAAACCAAACGCACTCCCCACTGAACTTCTCCACATTTCCTCTTAAAAGTCTGCCTTTTGTCCTGGTGACATCCAGATACTGAGACTCTTAAACTCCTCCTTGACCATCACCTCTACAGCGAGTCTGTCGCTTCTTGCCCTGGGTTCTGCTCCTTCCCTGCAGCCCTGCGGCTTCTGCAGGGGTTCGCTCACTTGGATGACTGTAACAGCTTCTTTCTGGTCTCCCTGCCTCTGTCCTGGGGATGCTGAGCTAGCTGCACTCAGCTGGGGTGTTTCTTTCAAAGCTCAAATCCCACAGGGCACTGCCCACATTACCACTACCCATTTGTTCCTTTCACCCACCAAATAAAGCTCTAGATCTTTTTTTTTTTTTTTTTTTTTTTGATGGAACTGGGGATTGAACGCAGGCCCTCACACTTGCCAGGGAAGCACTTATTCCACTGAGCCATCTCCCCAGCCCCTAGATCTTCTTTATGCATTTTGAAGACCTTTAAACCAGGACCTCGATCTTTGCAGCCTGAGGCCCCACTTCTGGATTTTCCCTTTCCCACTCTTTTCCCCTTTCAGAGCCCATCCTACAGCCACCCCATTCCTCACCATTGTCTGATCACACATGGCTCATTCACAGATCCACTGTTCCATCTGCTTGAAATACCCCCCCCCCCTGTTCTATGCGTAAAGAAATCTTTTTCACCCCTTCTAACTCAGGTCACCTTCACTGGGAAGCCTCCCTTCCTCAAGATCTCCTGAGCTGGCTTAGGTGTTGCACCACTGCGAAGGTTGGATCTGTGCTCCCGGCACCCAGCATGTGCCTGGCATGGAGCAGCTGTGGTGGCTCTAGGTCTTGGAGGTGGGGCCTGGACCTTCAGGCCTAAGAACTTCCAGTTTCTTTGTAATTGCATTCCAAGAAGTCTGGAGTAGTCACTCCTGCCTGTAACAGCCACTGCCACAGGCTCTTGCTTCCCTGCTGCTTGGATTGGTAGGATTTTCTGCTGTTGACTAGTTCCCTAAAATGAGAAATGAATTAATTAGATCTAATTAATTCTGGATGTGGGAAGCAAATTGCAGGGCCCCAGGCTGCAAGGAGCAGGGAATGGCTGCCCAGATGCTCTCTTGGGGCCTGCCTCTGGGGAGGGAAGCAGAATTCTAGCTCTGCTCGGGCAAAAGGGAAGATCTCCTCTTCCTCTTGTCCTCAGCCTGTGGCCTGCTGCCCTGTGGGACCTTATCTCTGCTCTCCGGACTGGTATAGCTGCTCCTGGTGATTGTGGTGGGGGAATCAGAGGTTAAAGTCAGATAAAAGCTCAGATGCTTATCTTGGGTTGGAGGAAGGTTATCTCTTCTGAAACCCTGAGTTAGTGGCTGAAGTTGTGGCAGCCTGTCAAAGGGAAGAGTCCTCAGGCTGGGCCAATATCTGCCCTCATTCCTGGGAGAGGGAGCTGGAGCCATCTGTCAAGGGTCAGAGACTTCCCTTTCAGGTGGATGGTTTGTGTTCCGCACCACTGGAGTGGACGGGTTAAAGGGAGATCGGCTTTCCCTGAAAATCTTGCCAGGAAGAGTGGCCAGAATTCAGATGACCTGCTTCAGCCTGGAGAGAAGTGAATGCAGAGCCAGAACTTCTGTAATCGGAACTGGGCTATATCCTTCCTGCTTCCTGGGGTCTTACCTGAATCTGAAGAGAGAGGAGGGGTCCCCAGGTGTAGCCACTTCTGTGGCTCCGTGACTTTTCTTCGTGTACCCAGGATTCAAGAGACATGAGTGGGGGCTGGGAGGCATCAGGGAGCAGAAGGACGGTGGCTCTTACAACCTCCTTGTTGATATATTGCTTTTATGAGCAACCTGGTCTGCTGTGGTAGGGGTAGATTTGTCTCTGTCACCTCTCTGGTCTCCCAGGCTCTTCTCTTGTGTTTCTTGAAATGCTCTATTTCTTCAATTTGTTCCTTTTACTCACTAACATCCATGTCCTGCTCAGTCAGTAGTAGTCACACATCCATCCATATATCCATCTATCATCTATCTACTCATCCAGATGCATTCATTCATCCACACTCATCCACCTACTATCTGTGTACGCATCTATTCATTCATTCACAAATCCGCCTATCCTCACATCCATTCATCTATTTACTCATCCACCACCTCATCCCTCACTCATTTACTTACTTTGTCATTAAGACTTTTTTTTTTTTTTTTCTTTTTTTTTAGAATATCTGAATTTTTAATCCTTTCTTTACAGGTTACTAGATCACTTTTGATTAAGAAAACTGTAGAAAGTTAGTAACTGCCACAAGTGAATGCCAGATGGTGGCACATGTCAATTTTCCACAGAGTCCTGCTTTGCGGGATGTCTGAGTGCACTGCTCGGGGTCTCTGCTCACACTTGCTGGAATCATTTGTGGCAGATTTTAGTCCACAGGTCGCTTTTCCCCATATTTCTTTGTAAATTCTTCAGCATTCTTACAGAATTTTTTACGGTCCTTAGAGTATTCTTCAGCTAGGTTAGCCCGGAGCGGGTGCTCAGGCTGAGGGTCATTCACCAGTGCTATGAGGGACTGGATTACTT
>PVKA01045301.1:0-15618 GCA_004027165.1 Ctenomys sociabilis
GGGAGCAGGCCGGCGGTGGGTGATCCCGGGACGCTGGGGTTTAAGATGAGGGCGGGGTAAAATGGGGAGCGGAACAGTACCCTATGAGTCCCGCATCCTGGGCTATCCCCTTTTAAGTCCTCCTTTTCCACAGATATCTGGACCCTGCATCCAAGACCTCCCAACTCTATCTTGGCAATAATGCGGGGGGGGGGGTGTCACAGCTGGCTGGCAGCTGGATGGGGGGCACTCCTCCCACCTTCTTCTTCTATGACTCACCCAGAGGAAAGAGGACTCGCATATGACCCCCCAAGCATTAGAGATTCCCCCAAACGTGCATACTGTTACCATCCTGCCCTGCAGCCCGGCCGCCGCGAGGAGCGGCGCTGGAAATGGGGAGACTTCCCTCTTCGCCTACGCGTGCCACAGCCCACCCACGTCTCCCCTTCACACCAGTAAAAGGAAAATGTCGCCAACTTTTCCAGTTTCAGTGAACTTTTTTCTGGGGTAAGAGTGCAAGCAGGATGAAGCAGGAGGGCCTAGGGCTCCTCAGTCCGAGGCCTGACTCATCTTTGGTGCCTTCCTATTTTCTAGAGTTCGCCCGGTATCCCCGCTCCCCAACTCCCAGGAGCCAGCCCCGCCCCCTCTCCCGGTCCCGCCTTCCCCGCCCCCGTGCCTTCTCGGCCCACCCAAGTCGCCGCCGCAGGCTCTGGCTGCAGACAGCTCCGCTTCCCCCGCCCGCCCCGGGAGCCCAGTCAAGCGAGCAGTAGTGGGGGGGGTGAGGGGTAGGGCACATTCTTCCCTCCTCCTCCAGCTCTCAGCGCACCCAGAAAGTAGGCAGTGGCGCCTTGGGGGGCTCTATTGGAAAGCAGGGGGCCCGTATAGTGGGGTGGAAAGAATTCAAAAACTATAGGGAGAATGCCTGGGCGAAAAAAAAATGTGTAAGAGGAAGACACCTTAGGTTCCTGTATATCCCAGTCAGCTTCCTAAGGGTTAACACCTCCAGACCCCCGGGAACCCCCTAGTGACGTCAAGGGCGGGGTCTGAGTCGCCGCACGGGGATGCCGCGGAGATAATGGGGGGGGTCTCTGGACTCCGCCCCCTAGGGAAAACCACCTTCATTTCGGCCCTTACATCTCCCCCAGGAAGCCTCCCAGCCTCCTACCTCCTCTGGATAGAAAGAGTTATCCCATGAAGACCCCAGTTCTCCAGTCCTCTAAACCCCTCGTTTCTACAAGGTCCCCTTCCCCTAATTCTGTCCCCAAAGCTAGCTGCCTAGGGCTAATTGTTTCGGGGTCATGGGGCCTGAAAGAAGCTTCAGAGAGGGGAGCAAGGGCAGGCATGGTGGTCTGAGCCAGAGGAGGGGCCTCGGGCTCCAGCTCCCGTTTGGGCGGGGGCCAACGGGGATACACAGGCTGGCAGGGGGCTGTGGTCCCTCCCAGCCCAGTAGGGGTCTCCCTGCGGCAGGCTGCAGCCGCCCTGGTGGTCCTGAGGTCAGAGGATCAAGACAAGGTCTCCCAGCTCCTCTTTAACACTGTCTTTGGGACTCAGGCGTCCACAGTTCCTAGGGTTTTTTCCTAAGGCCTAACCTCCACCTTGGACAGCCCCTCTCCGGCCCTCTTCATGTCTTCAGTGCACTTCTTTCCCTTAAATGTGCAAGCATCCGCGGGCACATCTGTCACGAGACAGGTCAGGGGTCTGAGCCCAACCGGCCTCCAGTGATGTTACTGCTTCTCACACCACACACCCCGTCCCCACCCCACCTAGAGTCCCCTTTAGTGGTAGGTCCCCTCCTTTCAGCCACTGACGTCTTTCTGACCCACGTCAAGAGACGCACCTGGATCCCTCTCTACTACACAGACCTCCAGCGGGCCATCCCAATAGCCTCTTCATCCCAACCGCAGGCAAAGGAGATGTTCTAATGTGTAGAAGAAGTGGAGACAGACAAAGAGACCCAGGATTGCCTGAGACAGACACACAGACTGTCAGAAGAAAAAGAAGAGATACAAGAAAGGAGTCACAAGTGAAAAAAATTCTCCAAACTTTCTACAATCTCTCCCATTGTCTACCGCCCCACTTTTCCTGAGCCCCAGGTCACCCTCCGGGCTGGGATGAGCCCCGCGCAGCGGAGCATCCCCTCTGGCCCCCTCCCCCACCACTCCCAGGTGGTCCCCCGCCCGCCCCCCTTCTCACCTCCGTCTGGGCGCAGGGCTCGGGATGCGCGGTCCAGGGCTGGAGTCTGGGCTGGGGGGTGTGTAGTGGGGAGGGGGGCGGACAGGGCCGCTGCAAGCAGCCTCAGTGCCACCCACCCCCCCCAACCTGGCCCCCAGCCCTCCCGCCGGCCCAGCCCGCCGGGCCGCAAGCCGGGACCACCCGCGAGAAGCGCAAACTTTTTTTTCCTTTTGCAAAAACTTTTTCTCCCTCTGGCCGCTTGGCGCGCCGCTGCTCTTCCCGCTCGCCCCTTACCTCCCTCCTATTTCCCTCACTGTGGCTGTACTGGAAGATGAGGTGGGGTGGCTGGAAGCGAGAGAGGGGGTGCCGGGGTATTGCACCCCCAGGACCCCCAGGATCCACCCCCTCCCTTGAGGGACTCTATACTGCCTCCCCCCCTCACACACGCTGTGTTGGTGGGCAGTAAATCCCGGAATGGAATTTTCTGGATCGGCCATCCTCGAAGAGGCCCTGAACCAGAGCCAGCGAAGCATCCAGGAAAGTCCTTCGGGGCAAGGAAAGAAAGGAGAGAAGTTCACCCAAAAAGATAACACTGAAGGTAGGGTCTTCAACTTTGCTTGGGATTGACTGAGCCTCCATCACTAGCTGGTTTATTGGCCAGCCTCTCCCTTTGGGTGGACTTGGGGGAGGGAAAGAGTGGGGGTTTGGGCCAACTGGATTTAGGGGTTAGTGGCTGTGAAATAAGGTTAGGGGTCCAGATAGCATAAAAGAGAGGCATAGTGAGTAAAGCTCTGAGTAGTGTTCACAGGGTCACTAAGAAGCCGTGGGTCCAAAGCACCTTTCCCAAGAAACCAGCACTTTCTGAAGACGGGCCACCTCCGCACCTCTAGGCTGCTCTCTTTCTGCGCTTCAAGGCATTTTGCTCCCTCTGCTGGCTATCCTAACACATGACATCTTCTTAGAGTCTGACCGCAGACCGGGAAGCTGAAGAGGGAACCCTGCCTGAGAGGTTCCTCGCTAAATCTCACTTAGGACCCTAGGGAGGGAAAGTGTGAGCCCCAAAAGCAGAGGGATGCGCCCAAGGAGGCTGCTAGCGGCAAAAGATAGTGCGGGAGGGGGTATACTTTCCCTTTGGATTTTTGTTGCCATGGTGACCAGATGCAGGAATGGGCAACTATTTCAGTCTCTGACCTTTCTAAGAAATAAGAGAAAGGATGATGAGAAAAAGGAGTCCCTTTCCCTTCCTGTCACCTCTCAGCCAGACCTCCCACATCCTCATTCTGCTTCCAAGGACACTTTTTGGGCTTGGAAGAGCAGGCAGGCAGTGGGTTAACTTTATTTTGAGGGTCAGAAGGGGAAGAGCTGAAGCTAGTGGCAGATCTGGGACCCTCCAGATATGGTAGTGAGCATGGGGATGGGGCCGATAAGAGCCATATTGGAACTATGTCCCCATGTGACTGAACCAGACCAGTTATACTGAGAAGCTCAGGGACTCAACTCAGGCCAATTAGTGAAAAAGAAGGGGTCCCATGTATGTTTGTTATGTTTTTGCTCAACCACTTGCCTCTTCTTCCAGGACAAATCTTTTGGAACACAATATAGACCAGTAATTCTTTTGGTTGTTTGTTTCTTGAGATAGGGTTACACTATGTAATCCAAGCTGGACTTGAACTTACTATGGAGCCCAGGTTAGCCCCAAACTCACAGCAATCCTCCTGCCTCAGCCTCACAAATGCTTGGATTGCAGTTGTGTGCCACCATGCCCAGAAAAGATGGGCAATTTTTAAGTGTTTTGGTTTCAAGACTCCACTACACTCTAAAGTTACTGAGGTTCCCTCCCCCCATGTGTCTTGGCTTCCCCATCAATTCATCATGTTAGAAATTAAAACAAAAAAATCGTAACAAGAATGCACAAGTTCACATTCCATTAACAGTGATGTCAGAAAGATGATGTAATCATGTCACACTGGAAAACTTCACTGTACAATTTTGAGATAATGAGCAAATAGCATGTTAGTATTATGATGAAAATGCTCTTGACCTGTAGAAGTTCTGGGAAGGACCTCAGGGACCTTTCAGAACTCCACAGCTATGTGAGAGCCGTTGCTGAGGATCGTCCCCGCCATCTTTTTTCATGACTCACACTCGTTGATTTTCTTTATTTTTATTAGGAAACTATAATGCTCATCTCCCCAGTTCTGACCTCCAGAGAAAACCAGACAACTTCTTAGGCTGTGTACCTGTTTTCCCCACCTCTTCTTTTTTAGTCATTTTTTTGGGGGGGTGGGCTGGGGATTGAACCGAAGCCTCCCATGTGCCAGGCAAGCTCTTTACCATTGAACTATGCCCCCCATACCTTTCTGGTGCTTTCTGGGGCTCTACTAAGCTCCCTCCCCAGGCAGCTTGCCTAAGTGTCTCTTGACCCTCCCTTAAATTAAAGCCCTTAAACTGGGGGTGCTGGAGCATGCTTTTGAGGAGGAGGAGGAAGAGGAGGAGGAGAGAAGAGGAAGAGGAAGGAGAAGAAGAAGAAGAAGAAGAAGAAGCCCTCAACAGTCCCTGTCCTCTGCCAGCCAAGCTATCTGGGCCTTCTGCTTTCTTTTTCCTTTACCAGAGGACCTTCAGTTCTTGGGAGAGACTAATTTTTCTCTGCCTTTCTATCCCTGCCTCCCCCACCAGCCCTTGCCATTTTCTCACAGGGTTAGGTGGGAAATCGTGCCTTCTGGGTTGGCCTCTTACCAGCAGCACTTTACCCATCACTTCAACATCACCAGCCTGCAGTAGGCCAGTGTCTGGGACAAGAGAGCACCACTGGGGCGTACTGGGGTCAACCCTGTCATACTCCTCGGCAGCTTATTGGGTGGGAGTTTGGAGCTGAAAACCTGATGCCCCCAGACACAGATACCCTTTTCCTAGAAACCCCCAACTTGATCTCTTCACTCTAAACCCCAGAGTTCTCTTGTTAGCTGCAGCCGCAAGCCTCCACCACCATATCTGGCACATCCGTCTTGACCACATTTCCATTGCCGTCAAGGTAGAGGAGGGAGAGAGGCCTTCGGGCAGTGGGCACACAGCAGGAGGTGCCTGCAGGCGAAGGATTGTTGGCTTTGAGGAGGTTGAAGACTGTAGAATGGAAGGAGGCAGTAATCCCGGGGCTGCCAGCCAGATGAAGGGGGCACTGTCCACTGCAGTAATTTAGCTGGTACCCCTCTGGCTGCAGGATCCAGTCCCGCCATCCAAGTTCTTGGAAATTTACATAATAGTCTCGCCTACAACATAAGAGGGTCTCAGGCTCACAGATGGGGGTCCTCCTCCTGGTCCGACCTGCTCCAGGCTCATAGGGTCGGATCTTAAGCTCCAGAAAGGGACGGTGGTGTCCTGCTGTGTCCAGGCGCTGCCTCAGTTGTCCAGCAGCAGCTGTGCCGTTGTCTTCTAGAGCTCTGCAGTCCAACTGGAGTTTCACCGTCCCAGACTCTTCACTGCTCAAGCCACCAGAGGGCAGAATCAAGGCATGCCAGCCGGGAGCATTTATTTGGTGCTCAGCCAGGAGAGCAGGCAACTCTCTGTGCCTCCTTCCTGGGCTCCACTGGAAGATCCTCAGGTGAAGAGTGCCCAGAGGGGTGGGGAGAACATGCAGCCAGAGGCGGGCGTGGTATAGGTGGTGGAACTGAAGGGTGGACAGCTGAAAAGTGAGTGTGGAGCTGCAGGTGGAAGTGGAGGAATCTACCAGAAAGACAGCAAAAAGAAAGAAATGTGAGCAGAGGTGTGAAATTTCCCAGGCCTCCAGCTGATCTCCCTCACACACTGGATGCAGGATGCCTGTGTCCTTGTAACCACTCCCTGCCCAGCTCCTCCTCCTCCTGCCACACCCTGCTCCCTCTACCTTCTGTCAGGCTCTCTTCTCCCTCCCTTTCCCACCTGCTTCCTGCCTGTCTCTCCTCACCTACCTGCGATGGTAGCAAAGCTGATGACCTCCTCCCCCTTCCTCGGAGCCACAGTCTCAGGCTGCAGTCTCTGGAGGGCTCTGGTCAGTGCTGCCTGGGGTGGAGGATGAGTTATTCTGGGACGACTGGTCAGGTGCAGCCCCTTGAGGATTTGTTCCTTGGCATGCTCCAGCACCAGAACTCGTTCTGCTTGAAGTGCCAGTGCTGGGCCCCCACAGGATGGGCATGCAGATCCTGCGCCCTGTACCCACACCAGTGCCCATAGCAGCACCAGCCAGAGCTGGCCATTAGGGAGTTCCATGGTCCTGGTGGATGGTCCTGGGTCAGGAGCTGAAGATGACAGTTTCTCTTCTATTGAGTTTGATTGCATTGAAGCCAATGAAGGCACCGCAGTGGCCAGTGTCAGTGCCACAGCTGCCTTTGACCAAGGGTAGGGCCACTTCTATGACCTGGGACTCAGAAAGGCTGAAAGTGTCCGATGGGTAGCTAGTTTTGACCCTCCAGTTCATGACTGGCTACTGCCCTGAGGCCTCTTTAGAGCCAACCACCCGGGGCTCCCCCATCTAGTAGTCGCCCAGTGGACCTACCCCCTGAGCCTTAGGATTGGCTGGCTGTGCTGCCCATCAGGTCCCTGCAGGGGTGGAGGTCCCCCCCTCAGCTCGGGTTTCACCATCTGGCTGTGGTGGCTTGAGGTAGGGGTAAGGGGGCAGCAATGTGGACATGCATGATGCAAGAAAGAGGATGATTTCACATGCTCAGTTCCCAAGGTCTGGGGCTCTGAGGAGGGGCTGCACATGTGCCAGGTGGGGAAAGGCAGTTTCCCCCAGTGTCTGGTCTATCTAGCTTGTCCAGATGTCCTGCTGCAGTAGTTTTCATGAGGCAGCTGTGTGTTCCAGTGGTTATTTCTCTGGGGCCTCTGGGCCAGATGGGGAATTCTGGTCTCTATTTCTAACATGGGGGATGGGCTGGGGGTAGGTAAGAGTCTGGGTGGTGGTGGTAAGAGAGTGGAGTCCTCTTACTCAGGCCAAGGTGGAAGTGCCACAGGACACTGAAGTCACCCCTTGTCCCTGCCTATGCTGGCTGCCCAGAGTCCAGTTGGACTACAGTGCAATGTGGAGGAAGGCCAGAGCAAGGGCTGGGGGACGTGCTCCTCTGATGTCTGGGGAAACCCAGAAGGTGGGGGTTGGAGTGATGCAATCTTACAGCAGGGCAGAGTTCAGCCATCCAGGCTGGCAGAGGGCATGTGACTGGGGAGGCCCTGTACCCAGCTACTGTTTCTCTTTCAAGACATTGTAAGAACTGCCTACATGTGAAACATTGTAGAAGTGGTGCCAGCCAGCCTCTGTCAATGAAGTTAGGAAGTGGGAGGCTTAAGGGCTTTTAAGAATGAAGCAACAACCTTCGTTCCCACCTTCAGCCTTCCTCACCTACTTACCATCCATCCTCTCTCACATGCTAAACAGCTGGGCTCAAGTAATCCTGCTGCCTCAGCCTCCTGAGAAGCTGGAAACACAAGCGTGTTCCACGCTGGCCCTCAATGACTTCAAATGGGAATAGAAAGTAGATGGGCCTCAGGCTAGCTTTCTCCTTTATGGCCCACTTTCTTTAAGAAGCTGGAGGAGGTGTCAGGGAGAAAGCTGTGGGTAAAGAGTGTGATTTAAAAATGTCTCTATTCCACTTATCTTTTCCTTGTTTAGTTGGTGGGGCTGTCGAGAGAGTCCCAGACCTGGAGCCAGGAAGGTGGGTCACCCTGAGGACTGAGCTTCAATACCAGCAGTGTCCACCATGTGGCAGCGTGGTGCCACTGGACAGCAGCTGGTTTACAGCTGACCCGAGCTTTCCAGAGATAGGAAGAGACTGCCTGCTGGGGCAGCAGAGTAATGGCAGTATGCCTCACTCCCTTGCTCTGGGGACCTGGCCTCCCCCACTCTGTTGTTCCCTGTCACCACTGCCACAGACAGAGGCTGTTCTCAACTGCATCACTGCTACCTTTGGTGTTAGATCTCAGCCCACTGACACGTGGCACTGCAGCTTTGGTGAGGTGGCTGGCTCTTCCTAGAAATTCAGGGTGCCATGAGGTGGGGAGGACCTGGAGGGGTCAGTGAGACTCTTAGACACTCCTGTCCATCCTGCATTTCTCCTTAGGCCCCAAACCAGCCCTCTGGCCAATGTTCTCCCCAGAGCCTAGAGCCCAGGTGAGTGACCATGAAACTGCAAAGCGAAGGTATCTGCCAGTGGTGGTACCGAGGAGGGCTTACAGGTTGGTGCTAAGAGACAGGGGAAGTAGCAAGAAGTGGCTGTGGGAGTCGCTCAGCCCACCTCTCCACAAGCTCTCTGTCAGGTGCCCCCAATTTCCAGCTCTTCCCACCCCCTTGCTGCTGCGCCAGGCCTGGCCCTACCTCCCCACTGACACTTACGTCAGAACTCAGCTATAAATACGCTTTCAGTATCTTAGTCACTTCTCCCAAGAAGCGCTCCCAGGTTATAAATACCCCAACCATCTGCCTCACTGCCGCCCGCCATCAACTTGGTTGCGGGCTGGGGGTGGCAACAGGCTTGGGGGTCGGTAAGGAAGTGGAACTACTTATCTCTTCCCTGAAGGAATCTAGAGTTAAGGCTTAGAAGCTCGGGAGGAAAATGTCTGGAACAAGACAGACCAGCTCTTTCCCTTTTTTTTTCAAGAAACAGCTAAAAAAGAAAGGGAATAGTATGGATCCCTTGTTTATTTCAAAATATGCTGTTCTGTTTCTCATGGATGTTCTGCATTAATTTTGATCCTTCAAACTATTGCATTCAGATATATTTCTTATTTTGATTTTATTCTCCTCCTTAAAGTTTTTGGCCCCCAAATGAGCATCTTAGTTTGCCTTAACCCAGTCTTTGTCTTCGGAACTAAAGCTGTAGTTGAAGGGAAGGAGATTTGGTCTCAAAGAGGGGTGGAGTGGGGGACACAGGCAGAAAGGAGAGAGACACCAGAACGCCTCCCTAGGTGAAAGTCTCTTCAAGTTAAAGGTTGGATAACAGACATTCTTGGTTTTGTATTTGTTTGTTTTATGTATTGGGTACAGGGTCTCACTACGCAGCTCTCAGCTCGGACTCATAATGATCCTCCAGTTTTCAGCCTCCCCAGCACTGGGATTACAAGTGTGCGCCACAATGGCTGGGTCTCCGTGGCAGGCTCAGTGCTCTTGGGGGCAGGGCCGGCAAGGAATTTGGTGCCATCCTTGTGCTTGCTTAAGCAGGTGCTCAGTCTGCTGAGCTATCTTGTTGGTCCTCATTTTTGGTTTTTTGAGACAAGCTATGCATTTTCAAGCTGGCTTTGAGCTCACATTATAGCCTAGTCTGGTGTCAAACTCACAACGATCTTCCTGTGTCAGCCTACTAAGTGCTGGGATTATAGATGTGCACCACCATGCCTGAAGTTCACTACGTAACCCAGGCTGGCCTCAAACTCGTGATCTACCTGCCTCAGCCTTCTGAGTTCTGGGGTTACAGGTGTTCGCCACCATACCCGGAAAAGATGGGATAATTCTATGGGCTTCTGTACCCTTAAAAGTTCCCTTTCTGGTGCTGGGGAGATAGCTCAGTAGTCTAAGCACCTGCCTGGTAAGTACAGTGACCTGGGTTTGATTCCTGGTACTGCATGCTGTGCCAGCACACTACTGTAATCCCAGTACTGGGGAGGCTGAGACAGGGATTACTATGAGTCTAAGTTGTGTAGTGAGACCATGTACCAAATAAATAAAATATTTAAAAAAAGAAGCTCCCCTTCAGAATTTCTCCTCTAGCCTCACCATTTCAGAGACCTCTTACCCTGCTGGGAGGGGGTTATAAGCTGAGCAAATATAGACATCACGTTCCCAAAGGACACATGGGCTTTGCGCAAACTTGGCCTTGGGCTACAGACAGTATTGACCCCATGGTCCAGCCAAAGGGAGGAGGCCCCATGGTCCAGCCAAAGGGGAAAGGCAGGGAAAGGGGCAAAGGTCAAAGAACACCCATTCTCAGAGCAAATGCCACCTTTTCTTTGTCCCAGATCTTCCTCTTCTCCCTGTTCTTCTGAACAGGCTCTTGCCAGTTCCAGCTGGCAGACAGGACTCCTGGAGGGAGGGAACCCTGGGAGGTTGGGGGGAGGAGGAGCCAGAGGTCTTGGCAGGCGGCTCTGAGCATGCCTCAGCCTCTCGCCACATGTGTGTCCAGAGTGTGGGCTTACTTGATGATTGATCATTGATCTGTCTCATCTCTTCAGCAAGTACAGAGGGAAGAGGAGGAGAACAGGAAAAACCAGTTCTTTATTAGCCATGAGACCATTAAATGACGACTCTGGGAGGAAGGAGGGGGGCCTGAGGAAGAAGAGGAGGCAGACTGGGGGTGGAAGAGGTGTGAAACCAGGTGGATACAATATCTCAGACCTGAGGACTCCAAAGCAAGAGAGAGCGTCCAGACTGCGTCATCTGGGGTATCAGTTTGGGTCCTGGCAGGAAACAGGGGAGCCCTCCGCTATCTGTGTTTGTTTCATTAAGACGACTCAGGGAAGAAATTATTTACAAAGGATCTAGACAGAGCTAAGGGAAGCAACAAAGGATGTTGACGCACTAGGGACTAGGAAAGGGGAAAGCAGTTAGGATCCTCCAGTGTTGACAGCAAAACCTAGGCAGAGCTAGGGCTGTGGAAGAGGGGAGGCAGACGGGAGCTGTGGAGACACACGGCAGCCACGGTTGCACAGAAACACGCCCATGGGCCAAGGGGTGCAGGAATGCCATACACCCTCTTCTTACTCTTCTGCTTTCTGCTGGGGTCTCCCTTTAGTCAAATCCAACAGGAAGTCCGGGTGGGGAGGTTTGGGTGAAATGGTTCAGGTGAATCAGCCCCCAAAGGCGCGTAGCAAGGTAGAGAAGGATGAGGAGTAGATGAGGGTGAGCAAGCAAGAAGGGAAGGACCTTAAGACGCAGAGGCAGAGGACAGTCACCTCGGAGAACAGTAATTTAATGTCTGGTGAGTCCGAGGAAGGACTCTGGCTGGCCAGAAAGGGCAGGGGAGGGAGTCAAAACAACTCATCCTGGTGTGGGGGCCATCAGGTGGAAAGGGGAGGGAGACCTAGTGGCTGGTGGGGCTGATTATGGATGAGTTAAGTGTGCCGTGGCCTGGGGCCCAGATGGTATATTGCTCCTGGTTAAGGGGATCAATCCCTGAAGTGGGTTTGAGCATGAAGGAGATGATGGATATACTAAGCCCTGGGACAGAGATCATGGCCATGAAGACATACCATGATTCCCCTTAATGTAGCGCTCCCCACTTCGAGGTTACTCAGGGAGGCAGAGTCTGTGTTACAGACTGAGGCAGGAATGGGGTCCTTCCCTCTTGAGAAGGGGCCCCTCCATGATGGAGGCATATTGGCCCCTCCTACCTGGGGTGCTGCTATCAGACACGGACTAACTGCACCCACAGGCTTCTACCACCATGTCAGGTATGTCAGTCTTGACAATGTTGCTGTTCTTGTCATAGTAGAGCAGAGACAGGGGCCGTTGGACTGTGGGCACACAGCACGAGCCCCCTGCTCCAGCAGCTGTGTTGGCTTTGAGAAGATTGAATACTGCAGTGTGGAAGGAGGCAGCAATGCCCGGTATGCCTGCCACGTGCAGCGGGCACTGCCCTGTGCAGAAGTTCATGGCGTAGCCTTCAGGTTGGATGATCCAGTCTTGCCAGCCAATCTCACGGAAGTCTACAAAGAACTCTTGTCGGCAGCACATCCTGGACCCTCCCTGGCAGTCAATGCCTCGTCTGCGAACCCGGTGCTTGCCTCCAGTTCTTACTCGAGCTGCCACAAAAGGCCTATGGGCAGCGTCACTCAAGATGACTGAGCTCTGGGCTACCTGGTCTTCAGGCACCAGCTCCAGGGTGAGGTGCCCCTGGCTACAGGCAGCCTGAGCTTCAGGCCCTAGTGTGAGCTGGTGCCAGCCACTGGCACCCACCTCCAGCAGGTGCTGCCTAGCTATGGTGAGATTGGTGTTGTGTGGGCTCAGTGCGAAGACCCTGACATTTATACTCCAGGTGCTGTTGGGAGGGAGCTGCACAAAGAACATGAAGCTCGCCTGGAGGACCTCCGTGCCACCAGCAGGCTCATCAGAGGAGAAGTGGAAATTGAGACGGGTCTGGTTGATGTTGGAGAAGCCTGTGGATACAAGAAGCCCCAGTCAGTATGGTTTTCTAAGTGTCAAATTTTTTTTTTTTTTTTTTTTGTATTTTAGGGAAGGGTCTACATAGTGGTCAGGGTGTCACTACTAGATTGGACTTGTAGTGATCCACCTGTTTATAGCCTCCCAAGAGCCAGGATTACAGGTGCGCACCACCACGCCCAGTCTCAACTGCCATCTCAGCAAGCCCCTGGGATGGGGCCAGCACAGCAAGCCTGGGGATCGGAACCCCCAGTCCCTGTGCCTGCTTGCAGGTGCTCTAATCTACTGAGCTATTTGGCCGGCCCTCTAAGCATCAATTCTACCATTCCTTTTATTTTCCTTTTATACTTGCACTACACCCAGGGGCTCATGCTAAGCTATATCCCCTGCATCTCTACCCTTTTCTTGTGCTAGACATTGAACTCAGGGCCTTTATACTGAGTTATAGATCCATACTCTTCTCCTCTTTATTTTGAGACAGGCCCTCACTAAGTTGATAAATTGCCCAGTCTTGGCTTGAACTTGTGATTTTCCTGCCTGACCCGCCTGCGTAGTTGGGATTATGTGTGCGTCACCATGCTGTGCCCCTTCTTTTGGCCACCATACCTGAGCTCTGATGCCTCCTATGGTTTGAGCACATTATCCATTTGAAAACTTCTTTTCTGCCTCCACTTAGGATTGAACCTAAGGCATTTGCCCTGAGCTATGCCCCTAATCCTTTGTTATCTTGAGTAAAACCCTTTCTAAATCACAGAGGCTGGGACTGAATTTACAGTTTTCCTGCCTCAGTCGCCCAGGATACTGGGATTCCAGGTATGTGTTATCACCCCTGGCACAAAGTGTCCTTTTTATTACAGAAATCCAATTAGTTTTATATCTTCAGTATGAAAGACTTCAAAAGCTTCCCATTGCTCTTTAGTTAAAATAAAAACTCCTTAACATAGAAAACCTGTGTAAGTAGGCAGCCTGCCAATTAAGGATTTTTTTTTTCTTTTTTTGTCTTTTTGAGACAGGGTCTCACTATGCAGTTCAGGATGGCCTTAAGCTCACTTTTGTAGCTCAGGCTGGTCTTGAACTCACAACAATCCTCCTGCCTCAGCCTCCCAAGTGCTGGGATTACAGGCATGTGCCACCATGCCCGGCAAGCCTGCCAATTAATTACCACACTCTAACTATACCAGCCTTTTCTCTATTCCTTAAACTCACCAAATATGCACCCATTTCACAGCCTTTGCCGCAAATGTATTTCCAAGAATTATTTTTCCCCTGCAGCACTAAGGATTCAACCCAGGGCCTCACACATGCAAGTCAAGCACTTTATCACCGAGCCTTTTTTATTTTATTTTGAAAGGGGCCTCACTAAGTTGCTCAGACTGGCCTCACCCCTACACCTGGTCTCTCTGAGTTTTTCGAATGACTAGTTCCTTTCTGGTATCCCACTTCAAATCCCCTCCTCAGGGGTATACTTCCTTGACTGCCCTTCCTAAAGTAGCCTCTGATTTAACTTCTGTCTCTGTAATGCATTCTTCCTCTTTTTAGATAGGGTCTCTCAGGGTAGTTCAGGCTGGCCTTGAGTTCACTACGTAGCTCAGGCTAGCCATGAACTCTCACTATCTTCCTGTTGAAGCCTCCCAGGTGCTAGGATTGCAGACATGCCACATTATCCTTCTTAACTGTTTTAAGCACAAATGTCACTCTGTGCAATCATCTGTTAACACCTACCTCTTCCCTCTCTCCAGCCGAAAGATAAGCTCCATGGTGGCGAAGATTGTTTTTGTACCATCACCACTGATCCCTGGTTCATGCACCTTATAGGTACTCAAAAATCACTTGTTGGATGGGCTTTCATCTCTTTAGTTCTTTTACACTGGCATTAGAATCATTGTCCAAAAACTTGGATGGATCATAAATTCGTGGTTTAAAAAGCTTATCAGTGAATAAAGTCCAAATGGCTTTTGAAAGCAGTTAGAAGCCCACGATGAGCCAGGTGTGGTGGTGCGCGCTTGTAACCCCTGCTACCCAGGAGGCTTAGGCAGGAGGATCACAAGTTCAAGGCTGGCTTGGGCAACATAGCTAGATCTTATCTTAAATAAATAAATAAATAATCATTATAATTTGGCTTTAGTTAACATTTATTTTATATTGTATACATCTTAGCACTGGTGATCAAACTGAGGGCCTTATACATACTGGGTGAGCACTCTACCACTGAGCTACTCCCCTAGCCCTAGGTGCTCTTATTTTTTATTTTGCAAGTGAGGAGTGTTTTACTCGAGAGGCTGAGGCAGGAGGATTGCTGTGAGTTCAAGGCCAGCCTGAGCTACATAATGAGTTCAAAAAGAGCCAGAACTAAGTAGCCAGACTCGGTGCTGGTGAGATAGCTCAGCAGACCAAAGCACCTACTTAGGCAAGCTTAGGTAAATGCAGGGACCGCGGTTCCATCCCCAGCAGCACATGTCATGCCAGCTCCATCCCCAGGGCAGGCTGGTCATAGAATCCAGGGCACAGAGGCATATGCCTGTAATCCCAGTGCTGGGGAGGCTGAAAACAGGAGGATTACTAGGAGTCTGAGCTGTGTAGTGAGATCCTGTAACCAAATACATTATGATAAATAAATAAATAGCCAGACTCTAATATATTTACTGTGAGAATATAGTTAATTCTCTCATGGACATAAAGAGCAGAAAACAAAGTTCAACAAGGATTCATGAAAATCAGAAAGTTGGGAATAAGGCTACTTTGGACACTTCTCAAATTCTGTCTCATCTCTGTGTAAGCCTATTCCATTCTACTTTTTCTGTGGATCTATTTCTCCTCCTTTTCAGCTCCTATGGTTCCTCAAATCATAGACCCTGCTCCTGAGTTTATAAGACCTTTCACAAAGCTTCTCCTAGCTAAAATGATCTGTCTTTCTAACATCCCAATTCCAAATTAGCCAAACTAACCACCTGGTTTTCTGGGGGTTTTTTTGGTACAGGGTCTCACTATGCAGCTTGGACTCATAGTGATCCTACCGTCTCAGCCTCCCCAGCACTGGGATTACAGGCATGTGCCACCACACACCAGCCTCCATGGCTAGCACAACATGGCTAGGATTCTGGGGGCCAGTGTACACATGGCATGTAGTATCAAGGATGGAACCTGGGTCCTTGCACTTGCCTAGACTGCCAAACTATCTCCCTAGCCCTTCTTTTGTTGTTGTTTTTGAGACAAGGTTTCACTGTGAAGTTCCAGCTGACCTTGAACTCACTTTGTATCCCAGGCTGGCTTCAAACTCACAATGATTTTCCTGCCTCAGCTCCTGAGTGCTGGAATTACAGGAGTGTGCCACCATACCTGACCTATTTTTT
>PVKA01045302.1:0-15621 GCA_004027165.1 Ctenomys sociabilis
CGTATGTGTGTTTTTGTGTGTGTTTGTGTGTGTGTGTGTGTGTGTGTGTTTTGTGTGTGTGTGAAAGTCTGAGAAAAATCAAATATATGATGAACAGGAAGTGTGGGAAGAAAGAGTTGAAATTGTGTGTACTGTGCTTGAAGAGCTGATAACAAATACACCTTGGTTAGGCCTAGACTGGGAACAGTGGCTGGCCTGAGACAAAATCTGAGGATCAAACCTTCCTCCTGAAGGTGACTGAAGAGGACACGGGTGGGTGGAGAGCCAGGACTTGGCTCCCCAGGAATGTGCCCTGGGCATTCCTTCACCAGGACCTTCTTCATGAAAGCCACTTACTTCCTCATACCATGAGGGCTAACTCTGGCGACATTTATCTTCATTTGCATACTTCTGATCAGGCTTGTAGAAAAGAACTCTGAGGTGGAGAAAGCAGCAAGTCATTTGACAGAAGCTTGAGTAAGAGCGCTCAGAGTGAATGAAGGTCAACACCATGGTTTTTAGGTACATAAATATTCAAGGTGACCTTGGCCAACACTTGCAAAAAATTCCCAAAATCAAGTGATAGCATTAAGATATATGTCCTAGAAATATATTAAGAGTCATTTGGAAATAAAAATACATTTCTTTGTGAATCAAATCAATTTCTTCAACTCATGATCATTAGTTTTTATTTTCCCAAACATGTCCTCTCCTCAATTTGTTTCTATTACTTAGAGTTCATAATAGAATTTAGAATACCTCTAATGCTTTTATTTGCTTATTTATTTATGTATTTAGTACAGGGTCTACAGGTCTCACTACACAGATCAGACTCTTAGTGATTCTCCTGTTTTCATCCTCCCAAGCACTGGGCTTACAGGCACATTCCACCACACCCAGTCTCGGTCACTGTCTCGGCATGTCCTGGGGGGCAGGGTCAACACAGCATGCTGGCAATCAAACTGAGATCCTGGTCCCTGAGTCTGCATAAGCAGGAGATTTAATCTGTTGAGCTAGCTGGCCGGCCTTCTAATGCTTTCTTTATAAATTCATATTTCTGCTTTAGAATAAATTAGAAGGAATTACTTACTTTTCAGGATGGGATGTTTCTTTGACCATGTTTGCCCAGTGACTGAAATTTTGTTATATTCGCTTTGCAATTCAAGTCACACAGTTGCTTAATGATCAGTTTTTACTGTTTATTTGTTTTTTCCTTAATCTGGTGCCAACAACCCTCAGATCTCACTTTCTGCATCTGTCATTCTCTTTTGTCTCATTCAAATGTTTCTGATGTTCAATTTTTCATTCATGCGAGATTTTCGGTTCTTCTGTCTTTTTTCCTCTAGTTTAGCTTACTCTGCCTTATGGTGTCTTTCCTAATGGCTGCCCTTCCTTGTCACTTCAGTATTATTTGTGTAGGCTCATGTTCCCTCAGAAAAGTCTGTTACCTTTTGAGCAATTCTCACTTGGGTTTGGAGGATGCGTTAGAGCACACTTCCTGACTAGCTGGTACCTACTTGTGCTCGGAGATGTCCTCAAACAAAGCAGGATGGGCTGAAAGTGATTTGGTTCCTAGAACTGGACAATCTCAATCTCTGTACCACAAATGCAATTTTTTCAAATAGACTTATCTGCAGGTTGGAGAGCAGGGCTATCCTTGAAAAAGATAAATTTCTGCGTCTGACTCAGCTGCAGAGTAAAGGAAATGGAAGCGCTGACCAGAGCGCATGCTAACGCGATTCACGCTGGAATTCAGTGAAGTTCAGGGACATGGCAGCCTCCTCTTAAATCACTCAGGCTTTCACACCTGCTTTAGATATTTCCGAGACATGACAATACTTCTGATCTTTCATCCCATTCACCATTGAACTGTAGAATCTACTGGCTTTATCTTTTCATATATGTGGTCTTTGAATATACCATAGTCCTCTCCTCAGGAGTTTTTTAAGTTAATTTTGAATTCCTGCAACATCTCAAGGTAGATGAAGACAGAGTCAGACAAGACACCCACGTTGTTGTCCAATGTCAAGTCATATTCCTGTCCCGGTGAGGCACCTCTGCTTCTGGGCCTGTCCTCAGCCTTTTGTATCCCACGACTCGCAGGTTCCTAGCAAAGTCAGAAATTCACCAGCTGACACTTTTGCGACTTGCGTTGTCATTCCTGTCAGCAAGAGCGGCACACCTAATGATTTTGCAGGGAACATTTAACGTGCTCCATTCTACACATACATGACAGGGATATTTTTCCCATAACTTCTTTATTGGCAGCAAAATTACCAGGATAAGAACAGGCTGCATTTCCTTTTGATGGACTGAAGAGCCCACTAACAATCTTAGTTGTTTATTACAAGTATTTCCAGCCTTTCAAAGGCTCATCCTTTTCAGTTTTAAGACAGACTAAAATTAAAGCAGAAAGTGAAGTACTTAAATCTTTCTATTCTTTACCATCTTTATTTTCTTTACCATGTGTAAGATATCCCAGAAAACTATGGAAATAAACAGTGAAAGTTACATCTTTTAAAGTCAAATAAGAGAAATTATATTTTTTCACTTATCTCCCTAATCATTTCTATGGATGAGTTGAAAGAATGAGTGGTCTTTCCAGATGAAGACAACTGAGTCGTAATAAGATTTCAATCATCTTGAGCCTCTCTGTGAGTACACAAGAAAGACACCCAAGAATGCATGAAGCTCTTTATTTGGCCTAATAACCTATTTTCACATATTCCTCTGAGGGTATGTAGAACAGTAAAGTGCTAAAACCTGTCCTAACTGTATTATAATGGAACTACTACTATTGAGCTTTTTTTTTTTTTTCCAAATGAGCTTTCTGCAATATTCTAAAAATGAATACCCAGCTCTTTTCCAGCTGGAACCATGCAAGATGCAGAAAAAAGAAGAACCCTCCTGCTGTGCCAGAAAGCCTTAACAAAAAGTGAGGACATTTCACAGAGTTGAAGATAAAGCTCCTGAGAAAGAGGTTTGCTCAGAAGATGCTGCACAAGGCGAGTAGAAAGCTCCTCTATGAAAAAGTCAGGCACTGTCATAAGGATACAGACAGATGTACAGAACTGAGAGCCAAATGGCTAGGATGGCAAGAAAAGCTGACAACCTCTACGTCTCTGTAGAGCCCAAACTGGCATTTGTCATCTGAATCAGGGGTATCAACGGTGTGAGCCCTAAGGTTCGCGGTGTTTCAGCTTCTTCGCCTTTGCCAACTCTTCAACAGTGCCTTCATTAAGCTCAACAAGGCTTCACTTAACATGCTGAGAATTGTGGAATCATACAGTGCAGTGCATAGGGGTACCCAAACTTGAAGTTAGTGAATGAACTAATATACAAGCATTGCTTTGGCAAAATCAATAAGAAGCATATTACCTTGACAGATAATTCACTTATTGCTCTATCTCTTGATAAATATGGAGTCTTCTGCATGGAGGATCTGATTCATGAGATCTATGCTGTTGGAAAACATCTCAAAGAGGCAAATAACTTCCAGTGGCCATTCAAGTTATCATCCCCACCAGGTGGAATCAAGAAAAAGATTATCTGTTTTGTGGAAGGTAGAGATGCTGGAAACAGGGAAGGCCAGATGAGCAGGCTTATTAGAACAATGAACTAAGGCATGTACCATGGAGTTTCATGGTGGTTCAGTTAATAAAGTATCTGCTTCCAAGTTTAAAAAGAATGAGCATCCATTTTTGTGAGGGTGCTTGTACTTAGTTAAATCAGCTTAAATGACCTACAGCCCTGTCTTGCACAGTGGTGGAAATGTCCACTAGAAAGTCCAATACGAGAGTCCTTTCCAGTGTTGACTCCAGAATCTAGAGTCCTCCTGCTACTGTCAAGATGAGTTTGGTCCATCTCGCTCTTTTAACTTCACACATGTTCGCAGTGTGTCATATGCAGTATCACCAGGAGAGCTGCTCCTAAGCCTGCCTTCCAGGCACTATGGCACTGCCTACTTCCCAGTTTACAACTGGCTCACAGGGAGAGAGTTAAGGGAGCTCTTTGTCAAGACACTAGAGTTGGGAGGGAAGGATCCACTCCTGAGGTGTCACCTTTGTGCCACGGTGAAAAGCGCTTCTCTAACGAAGCCCTCCCTGGTGCAAGCTACCAGGCCAACCATGTGGCAGTGCATGGAGCTGCTGCTTCTCAGAGGAGCTGCTCTCGGCCTTCTAACAGAGTGATCACAAGCATCTCAGCCACATGCACCTCGGTCAAGGAAAGACACTTGGGAAAACTCATACAATGAAGCCTTTTCAAAGTCAGGGGCTGTAACAAAGATATGCAGTCTTCCTTTCTTCACTGAAAATACTTCATGTCAAGGCAACTGTATCATTCAGTGCAGTCTGTTGATTATATGCCCCAGGCTATTTGAGTTCCGCAAAGTTAATTTTATTATTATAGATCTTTTCCAATTCACCGAGATTCAAAGTGATTCTCCAGTTGCCTACCTGATGTCTTTTATTTGCTTTTATTTTCCATACATAAGTTTCTGTTCTGCCAAACATGCCATACAAAATAAATTATGCCTTACTCTAAATGTACCAAATAGATACACTCTTATCTCAAATGCAGTAAGATAAAGTGATGCAGTTATGTATTTTTATACAAACATTGCACAATTCATTTTAATGCCTTGCTAGGGTACAATACAATATTTAATTAAATGCTTTCCAAAAGCTAGTATATCTAAAGTAAAAATATTGAGTCTAACTCCTATCAAATTTTATAAAAGTAAACATATTTGAGCAGTGATTTATTTCAAAATATCTTAGCCTTAAATATTAATACTATCCGCATTCAATAAGAACAAATTTGCAACTTCAGTTTTCTTGCTATAAATTTCAGGATTGCCAATGAAATAAAGTATACAAATATATGGAAAATACATGTGGGTCAGGATGACCTGAACCTTCAGAGAGCCCTCTGAACATGCTTGTTAGGAACTTGTAAGGAAAACTTTGCCCAACATTAGCATTCACATACTTCCATAAAGAATCTAATCATTATGTAGTGCACATATATTCACAAAAAGAAATAAAAGATAGATGTTTACATTTCTACTGTTAGGCAGAGTCTCCTTCTCTATGAAAATATTTAATGTGAAGCCCTCTCTCATTCTCTTTCAGTCGACAGTATGTACCCAGCTGGACACCTCAGTTGGCTTCTCGTTATAGCAGTTTTGCACATGTGCTCATCACAATAAAAAAGAATGTTATTAAGCAATGCAATAGTATAGCTGAGGTCTGAGTACACTTTCTTGAAGTGAGAGACCATTTCTATGTTTTGAATACATTTGAATGTATTAAATTATTAAAAACTGTTCATGAATAACAGAAGAGAAAGCTGAGCCAAATTGTATTTTATGACGCATTTTACCTTTATGATTTGGAGTATGCACGAATATTTACAGCTGTTGGGATTAGCAGCCAATGTCCTCAACTTCAGTTAATTAAAATTTACATAAAATTTAATAATATGTCAAAAATTTGACATGTAATCTTCAAGAATATTATAAGCAAAAACTGTTTTTAGCTGTCACTTCTCCTCAACACAGATGGAAAAGGTCTCCCTTTACAACTCCCTGAGACATAGTACCTGGCACTACTGACATACGAGAGGAAAGGGAGACTTTGGCTCACAGCTGCAGTCTCTGCCTGGCCAGCTAGAGTGCATCAATGGCATACATAAGGGCCTGTCCTGGAGGAAAGTGGCTCACTTCATGGAGGCCAGGGAACAGACATGAAGGATGAGACAAGGACAAGACTGTGCCCAGCCAGGTTGTGGACCCTGAGATCCAGCCCCTGCAGCAGGTGAGCTATGATGCCCGGATGCAATCACCTTCAAGAATATGTGAGGGCTCAGAGGTCCCACGATACATAAACCACAACAAAACAAACAGATAAACAAACACTTTAGCTGATTATAGAATGTCAGATATATTAATATATAAGAAGGTTAATGCTATCTGAACACAGAACTTGTCCTAATAATGCAATGTTTCTTTAGTAATTAAAGCTTTTTCAATGAAATATGTATCTATAGAATAAAAACATAGCATGTTTGCTTCAACATGCTATTACCCATTTATGATTAAAAAATCTCCATTACTTCAAGTCCAAAGAAATGTCTTTAGCTTGCTGAAGAGCATTGCAAATAAAAGCTGCACACAAGATCACACTAAATTGTGAATCATTGAATTTATTCTTCCTAATAAGAGCGATGTAAAGATGTCCACCCTTGCAAGTCTTACTTAAAATTATAGGAAAGGAAGAAAGATCATTGAATGTGAACAGAAGTCTAACTGCTTTTTTGACAATGTTTTGAAAGAATAAAAATATGTTTCATTTTGTTTACTACAAAGAATCTATTTTCAACTAAGACCAACCAAGCTGTGTGGTACACATTTGTTATCCTAGCATGGGGGATGCTGAGGCAGAAGGATCATTGTAGTAGTGAGTTAAAGGCCAGCCTGAACTGCAAGGTAAGACTATATCTCAAGAAAAAAAAAGGTCATGTCTAAATGATCACATTATTTTAGTTATTTTGAGAAATCACTGTTACTTAAATTTCACATAAAAGCAAGAGATTCTCTATTACCAAAGCCTGCATTTTATAAGAAAACATATTTTGCAAAAATTCTTAGTGTGATATTTATGTTAGATATTTTTGTCCAATGTTTTGATATACTGACAAATTTTTACCTTGCTTATTATGACTTTACAAGCTTGCAATATTAATTTTTAATAGATGCAGTCTAACATTGGAATGGAAAAACACAACCTCATGGTGACAAAGGCTCTAAAACTTCAGGTAGGATCACATTCCATGGTGCAAATTCAGTGTATCCCCATTCTGTTATACAAGGAAAAAGGAAGAATGTCTATTTTTACAACTCCTTTTGAACTTACTTTGGAGGGGAGAGAATTAAAGAGCCTGAGGGTACGAGAGGCAGCAAAAGTATTTTATTGGCATGCTATGCAGTATATAGCAAATTCAAATGCATGTAATATAGCTATTAGAATTAATAAGAATAATTAATGAACTCACAAGACATGTTGAATATATCAATAGTCATTGTATTTCTTTTTGTTGTTGTTAAGTATTTCTTTTATTTGCACACTAGGCTTAAACCTGTGTTTAACAAGCAAGCCCAGTATTAGCACAATTAGACTCTGGCCTGTTTTGCAAGCCATCACTTTACAAATTAAACAAGGAATCAAATGTCTCTCACACACAGTACTCACTTGGAACAGCTGTAAGCTTTTCAGTGAAAGCTTTAAAGATGAGCTCATGAATTCAGTTTTAAATTATATCAGTTAAAAAAATAATAATAATCGTATCAGTTAAAGTAAGTCAAATTGAAGAACTCATAAATACCATTATTTTAAGGTACAAGCACACCCTCCTACAGAAGCCAGATAAGGAATATGTACCAAAATCACACTGAAAAATTAAACCCTCCATACTTACGAATCAGATTTGCTACAGCACAGCCAGCCTGCGTATATAGTTCTGACCATGAAAAAGCTCTGAATAGAAAAGATGTGAAAAATAGATTCCTAACTATAGAAGTTGCAAACTTCAAAAGGGTATGAAAAAAACTACTGTAAGTTTGATACACTTCATGTCCAAATACCTTCTCTAAAGATATATACAATTTTCACAAATCAAGTTATTTTTGTTTTAAAAACTGAGACTATTCCATATTTTTAATTATCGTTGGTCTACTCAAGAAATACACTGGGAAAGTGAATTATAGAGGAAAAGTTGCTCTTCATAACACACTGTTCTACAGTACTGAGGCCTGCAGTCAGAGATCAACTCCTTGTGGCTTAAATCTATTTTATGTACATATCACTAGCATTGTTAGCGTTTCTCTTTTAACATGAGACAATTGATGATTTGGTGGGTATATTTAATGACTTCTATAACTAGCTGGCTACTGGCCACTCCTCTGGCTCTACATAAAGAAATCAAGTCTTTCCACCCTATCACCTTCACTATATCTCAAAGGCTTTCATGGTCTCCAGTTTGTTTGTTGCTGAAGCTGCACTCTACTTTTTTCACTTCTCTCATGACTGGCAGCCATAACTTTCTTGCTTTCTGGTCTCTTTGAAGTTGCTGCTTGGACAGCTTCAAGCCCACCAGCATCATAAACACTTCGCTTTCTCAGAAGTGTGTTGTTATGGGGCCTGGAGTTGTTTCACAGTTGACTATTGTGCTTACAAAGCTGTATTATTAGATATGTCAAGCCAGCTCAAAAGTAACTGTAGTCCTTTGTCACTATATAAAAATAACGTCTGAGGGCTGATGAGATAGCTCAGTGGACTAAGCGCCTGCTTATGCAGGAGCAGAGATCTGGGCTCGATCCCTGGCACCACATGCTGCACAGGCCCTGTCCTGGACATCAATACTGGGCATGGTGGTGCAGATCTATAATTCCAGTGCTGGGGAGGTTGACAACAGGAGGATCACTTAAGTCCTGGCTGCATAGCGAGACCTTGTTCCAAATACATAAAAAAAACAAGATTTGAGAAAATAATGCTGAATATATTCTAGGTTATTAAAATTAAATTGTATTAGCATACTTTATATCATATATTCTTTCAAAAATATAAACCTTTATCAAATCGAGCATACTATGTTTCTGTAATTTTTTAATAACAATCATTTCTTAAAATAACTAATGTAATATTGGTTATGTGCATGAAACTTACAGCTAAGAATTACAGATTCACTGTTGTAAACAAAACTACTCAGTTTTATTCATATAAAGTCCTTCACATACCATACTTAGCAGGAGGTTTCAATATAGGTGACAATATAAAATAGGAGTTTTGCAAATAAGTTAAAATTTCTAGGAGCATGAAAGTAATGTTATTCTCTAAGTTTTTCTAATAATGAGTTTTAGTAATTAAATTTATCCTCTCCAAAATGAACATTTTCTTCTAAGTAATGAACACTGTCACACTTACATGATTCTAACTATTTAGCCATAAAAGTAAGTCTCATATGAGCCACTATAATTTCTGCATAAGATAGATATTTCAATTTCAATTTTATCACTCTTCTTCAATTAATTATATAAAGTTATGTAGTTGAGTGCAACAACTGTGGAAATTTAAATTGAGATTAAACTACAGAAACAAGTATTTGTATTTTCTCTTTTGTCTTTCATCGTTTTTTTCTTCCCTAGTTATCCTGATTTTCCTGTCACTATATAGGGTATATTATAGTGTATATTATCAGGACTTCCCTTTTCTAATATTTTCCCTGTATGGTGCAACATTCTAAATAATATTTAGGGATTTGTATAAACAGTGACAAGAAGAATGAATACTACATTTTTGTGTAAATTGATATTTGTGTTGAAAAACAGACTAAAACTTATCTGAGCTCTCAGAACATTCTTACCTCAGTGGTGTGTGAGGTTGAGAGAATATTTTCTGTTTTTGTTTTTTTTCTGGTGGACCTGGGTATTGAACTCAGGCCCTTGCACTTACCAGGGAAGTGTTTATTCTACTGAGCCATCTTCCTGGCCCCTGAGAATTTTCTGTTTTTGATTGATATGATCATTATTTCATAGTGTGGCTAAATTTATACAGTTTTATTAGATAATCTTTTTATATAACTGTTTACATTTACAGAAGTATGAAAAGATTAAATAGATTTTTCAATGGCCATGAATCTGATTTCCTCAGGACTCTCCTGGTAACTTGTTCTCTTTCTATGTAAGATCTAGATTCAAAAATGGCCCTTCCATTCCTAATCCTTTCTTTTGCGTGTGGAACTGGGGATTGAACTCATGCCCTTGCACTTGCCAGAGAAGCACTTATTCCTCTGAGCCATCTCCCCGGCCCTCCTAATCCGTATAGTCAGAATTAAATGCAATTTCCTGCTTCAAGGAGACATAGTTAACTTTACAATTAAAAGTATACTCCAGGTATAATCACTATAATTGGAAGACTAGTTTGTGAAATATTTTCTTCTTTATGTGTATTCTCTCAGGACATGCCATGCCCCAGGGTAGCCACAAGCCTTCCTAATACTCATGCATTTCAATGGACAGGTATGAGGAGCAAGGAACTGGGACCTCACAGAGCTCAACACTAAACTTGCATAGCATCCCCTCAGAGGTAAGTTCTTGGGATCCAGGAAATCATCAGAATGCTCATCCCCAAATAATGTATCTCCCTTGCATTCATAAAACAAAACACAATGGAAATTGCATATAATACATGTCAATTTAGCTTTGATCCATTTATTTTGGAGATGACTTGTTATACTGTAATAGATGACTAATAAACTAGGTATACCATTGATTTCCACTTTTTCCTTTCTCTTACTCTATAATATATGACTTCCAGACATAGGAAAGTAAAGTTGCTATGACTTTGTGGCCTTGACAGAATAAGAAATTCCTATACTTTGAAAACTGCAGATTGAGGGATCTGCAGAGCAGCTGTAGTAGCACACGCTTCCTGACCAGATGCGAGGGAGAAGTTCATGAAATGCTTGGCCTATAATGCATTTCTCTCCTGATTAACAAGGAAGTGGCCCTATGTAGGAAAACAATGATCTAGTATCATGTCATTTATTTTTGTGAAATGGTTGATACCATACACTTAGTAAAGGGACTTCTACTACTTGTTAGCAGTAGAATGCTTGTTTTCAAAGTGCTCTTAAAAGAACGATCTGATTTTAGGATTACTGACAATAAATAAACTAGAATCTGTGGATATCTAAGACATACCTCCTTGAGAGACTCCATGTAGTTAATAAGATAATGTGACTAATAAATGGAATATTTTATAATCTTAAAACTCTACCATGTGAAGTGAAGATTCTATTAATCTATTCCAGAGGAAATGTCCTATGTCCAAAGGAAACAAAGTGCTAGGAAGTGTACAGAAGATTTCATATAGCACTGCCTCTTGGCCTTGTCTGTGGCTCTGAAATTAAATCCAATGTTGGATATTCACTCTGATTTGGCACACAGAACTACCTTTTGTAGACACAGTATTTTAATGCCAAATTATAGCAATCCAGGGTATCTAACGGGAAGCAACCATGGGACAATCCTAAGTCCCCCCAAAGATGAACTAAGACACACTATGATTTACTTGAGATAGATGTTCAGAGTTAAAAAGCAAGTGTTTTCTATTTTATGGGTTTTTTTCTCTGTGTAAAAATATGCAATTATGTCACTTAAAACCATTAAGAGACTTGAGCATTTTGCATCTTTTGAATATTCTTTGTTATTAGACCTTGAAATATTCATAATTGAAAATAAAATTGATATATATGAAAATAATTCACTTTCCTTTCTCAGATTGGTACAGGAAAACACATAAAAATTCTGCTCTAGGGTTTATAAATCAGTGTTTATAGGCTCCACTCTGAAAGTTTATGTTTTTTTCTTGTATGTCCTAAAAGATTTTTATGTTTGAAAATACACAGCATTAAACAATATAGACTGAGATGTGGCAAAATTGCAAGCTTAGCTTTTGTTTTCTGTTCAAATTATTTTCATCTGGTAAGTTTACCTATTCACCATTCTAAAATTCAGCTGCTAAATAGGTTTTAGGAAATATGAAACTTTTGTAGACTTTTTTTTTTTTTTTTGTCTTCTTGAGACAGGGTCTCACTATGCAGTCCAGGCTGGCCTTAAGCTCACTTTGTAGCTCAGGCTGCTCTCGAACTCACAACAATCCTCCTGCCTCAGTCTCCCGAGTGCTGGGATTACAAGCATGTGCCACCATGCCTGACCATAGACTTTTATATAATATCCACATTATAGATTAAGCACTACATTCAAATAAGTAGTTTTTCAGAAATTAATCTTAGTTTTTTGTCATTATTTTAAGAATATATTTTACTTAGTCAAATAATTAACAGCACTATATGCTGAGGTTAATGTTATTTTTACATTAATTCTCCAAATATTAATTATATTGCAATAATATTTCATCTGAACAATCTTTTGCAGTACAGTTTAATTATCCATGTAAAACATCACATTTATTTATTTATTCATATTTATTTATTTGTCAAATGTGTTTAAGGCTCCTAAACTTCCTCCTAAGGCAGGAAGTTAGAGTTTCAGGACTGGCAAAGGAAGTGGGCATGGCCTGTCAATCACAGAGTTCCAGGGCTCTTGCTCAGAGCAGATCCCAAAGACCTGCCCCTGGGACTAACTGGAAAGCAATCAGTACAGTCTTCTCATGAGAACTGAGAAGGTTTTTGATAGGATGACCTGGACCTGATGCCAATCTGGGCAGTGAGAGAGACAAAGGATGGTCTCCATCAGACGGCTGGCACTGCGGGCTCTTCCTTTGGCCTCCTCTGTGGTGTTTAGGGTGTGCTTCTTTTTTGGCTCCAGCTGTCCTGTACTTACTCTGTAAAGCATGTTTCCTTTCTTTTCATAACTCTAATGAATACAGAACCTCACTGCCTTTTGCATTTGTCGAGATCAATTCTTTGCTCAGGACAGAAACAATGTAAAAAACACATCCAGGAAAAGACCCCAGTGCTACCAATCCCACTAGCGGTGATATGGAGGATGACCTAGCAAATGATTTTCAAATACTCATGGGAAAATCATCTTTTTAGGTAAGCAAGAGAACTAAGCTGTGTTTTGAGATCAGGCAGTGTTTATGACTGCCCCAGAATTGTGGCATTTTGAGAAGAGATTCCTAAACAACTTTTGTATTGTGTGATTTCTCTCGGCATTCAGGGCCCCAAATGTCTGCCTATGGCTCTATGCTTTCACACACAGACACACTTACACTTATTCAAGGAACTGAATGTTAGTTACCTGAAATGCAAAATTATGTAATTACAGAGTATACAGTAATTTTATGTAAATAAAAATATTGTGTTTCATACAGAACTATTTTTAATGAAGTTTACCAGTACCTTTTAGGTATACATAAAGATAGCATTAATCATAGGAATTTTGCCCTGTGCATGGTATTCCCTGATTCTTTTTTCTCCACATTAAGCTCTGCTTTCTTCAACTTCTCTTACCCTTCTTATTTGCAAAATCTTTCTTTCCACTTTTTCTCCTTTTCTCATTTTTTCTTTTCCTTCCTTTTCCTCTCTCTTCTCCCTGGTTTCCTTCCAATTTGAATTTTTGTTCCTATTCACAGTATTTATTACACATTTGGACCCTACTTATACTTCTGGCTCTCACAGAGCACAACAATGCTTCATGTGTACATGTGTGTGTGTCTGATTTATTTTACTTAAGAGTATGATCTCAAGTTACATCCATTTACTTAGAAATGTAAAAGACTTATCCTTCCTTATGGCTGGCTAGTATTAGACTATATTAAAAAAAAAAAAAAAAAAAAAAAAAGCAGGCCGTGGTGGCGCACGCCTGTAATCCCAGCACTTGGGAGGCTGAGGCAGGAGGATTGTTGTGAGTTCAAGACCAGCCTGAGCTACAAAGTGAGCTTAAGGCCAGCCTGAACTGCACAGTGAGACCCTGTCTCAAAAAGACAAAAAAAAAAAAAAAAAAAAAAAAAAAAAAAAAAAAAAAAAAAGAAAAAAGAAAAAACACACATCTTTTTTATCCATTTATTAGTTGATGAGCCTGTGGGTTAGTTCCAAGATTTAGCTCTCACCAGCTGTGCTGCTATAAACATCTTGTGCATACATCACTGTTCAGTGTGGCTCCTCCTCCATAGAATCATGTTCTCCAGAACTTTTTCTTTGTTTGTCTTTGGAGAAAGGTTCTCCCTGTGTCATTCAGACTGGCTTTTGACTCACTCTGTATCTCAGGCTCATCTTAACCCTGTGGCAGCCCTCCTACCTCAGCCTCGCAAGTACTAGGCTTGCAGGCATGTGTGACCGTGCATGGATCTCCAGAATGTGTTAAATATAGAAAATTTTATTCCTTCCCGTCTTCAGCACAGATTCAATTGACTTCCTTTTCTTCAAAATTATAACCATGAGTAGATCAACAACATTGTCAATTGTGGTTTGAGCTGCGCAATGTCAAATGATCCTATTTTTCATGTGCTGATTGTTCATTCAGATATCTCTTTTTGTATTGATATCTATTTAAATTCTTTGCCCATTTTTCCTTTGAGCTATTTCAATTTTATTTCAGACTCGAAGTTCTTCTGTATTGCTGCACAAGTGCCTTCTCATACATGAGCTGCAAATATTCCTTTCTGTTCTCTAGACTGCCTTTTCATTTCTTGAATACTTCCTTTGAAGAACAAAAGCCTAAACTTGAATTCCAGGTTGTCTACTTCTCTGGATATCATGGCATTTGCTGTCATAATTAAGTGAACATTGCCTCACACACAGCTAAAGAATTTAGTCCTATCTTTTGAGTTTTACACTTTTGTTTTTCACAATGAGTTCAAAAAAATATTATTTTATATACTGTCAGGTAGAACTCCACATTCATTTGCTTACATACGGATGTCCAAGTGGCCAAATAACTTGTTACAAACTATTTTCTCCCACTGAAATCTATTTTCACTTCATCCTTGGCAAAACCAGAAGAGTAAGGACACATGCCTCATGTAACCACCATCGCAGAGCCACAAGTCCTGTATAGAGCAGGGGAAGTAGCTAGCTCCCTTCCCCAGCATGCTGCCCTTCTATTTTCTACACTTTCCACATCTCAGTTCCTAGACGCATAATTTAAAAAGTGTATTCTACAAATTCTCTTGACTTTCCAAAGCCACTTTTCACTTTTTCTATTAACTTCCTCTTAAACACATGCATTCTAATATTCCTCATTCCCAAATATCTTTAAGGTTTATAAACAATATGATTTAGTAACTATTTTTTTTAAATGAAAAATTCCAAAATTTATAGAATTTACCATGTATCAAGTGCTGTTTATCAAACTAGGCTTCAAATAATGAATTTTAAGGAATGAAAAGCACATGACTATTAAGAAAGCATCTACTTAAAATTCTCTCATACTTTTGAGGTTATGTGCATTTTCATAAATGTAATTTTAGAGACAATGTGCATCTAATGAAAAGAACACAAAAATTTAAAAATTGTATTGTTATTGGAAGATATAATCTCAATTATCTTTTTTTGTTGTTGTTTATAGTCAACTAATCACTATTTTTTTCCATTTATTTTTATTTTATTAAAATACAAATGTCAGACAGTTTCAAAACACCTTAACCATACAGAGTCAATGAATTAATACATAGCAAACTGTTTTCATAACGTTTTGGTATTGTACAAGGTGCATACATGAAATTATATTTACAGGTTTTTTTATAGCTGAAATTATATCAAAAATTCAATAATTATTTACCTAGTGGATGACCATAGCACTAAAAGCAGACATAATATCCTGTCCAACCACCATTAGTGCAGATCTTGTCTATCATAGAATTATATAGAAGCACAGCGTTATCTATCCCAACTGTACTGTCTATACACACACATCATGATTTTTTCTTTCTACAACCCTTTCTTTGTCTACACCTGTCAAAAGTGGGCACTCCATTGACATTCAACTACCTTAGGTGCTTGAACTCGACACCACAATCCAACACAGTCCAGCATTCTGCAACCATAGGGAGTTATTCAAAGAAATTGTCGACCATATCCATTTACAGCTCAGCTTAATATTATGGGCTCACGATG